>CM032005.1:6257977-6476271 GCA_018804465.1 Populus tomentosa
ATGCATGAATTTGCTTACACTGGTGGACGATGAAAGCAATGTCCGGACGAGTGAAACCCAAGTATTGCATGCTCCCAACTGTACTTCTCTAAAGTTAAGGGTCGGAAAAATCTGCACCTTCAAACTTAGATAAATTGGAAGTTGTACTCATAGGAGTTGTACATGGCTTGGCTTTATGCATATTAACTCTCTGTAACAAATTTGCTAAATACTTTCGTTGAGTGAAAAAGAGATCAGGCTTGTCAAACAGCACTTCTAAACTAAGAAAATAGGACAAAATGCCTAAGTCCTTGACGTGAAAGACATCACTAAGCTGCTGAATGAAGTTGTTAATTTCAGTTGAAGAGGTTCGAGTGATGATTATATCATCAACATATAGGAGGATGAAGATAAAGAAGGTGGTCTGATGAAGTGTGAATAAAGATGTATCTGCTTTGGAACCAACAAATCCCATCTGTTGCAATGTTTCTATCAATGGTTCTTCAACAACATTTAAGTGCTGAGAGAGATCCCTTGTTGGTGCGGTAGTACCATTTGAACATACTGGAGCAGATTAAATATCTAAAGAACCCTGATTTAGTGGAATAGCATGATTAATTTGTTGGTTATTGGAACATGAATTTGGCCTTGGATGATTGTTTTGAATACTCGGTTGAATTAATGAGGCGGTAAATGGGTATCTGGTGTGGGAGTAGATGTGAAGGAGCCTTTCTTGATAAAGGAACAAAGACTCGACAAAAATGACATGGTGGGAAACATATAACTTTCTTGAAGCTAAATCGAGACATTTATATCCCTAGTATGATAGACTATAGCCAATAAAAATACAAGTTTTACAACAAAAATCAATTTTGTATTTGTTATAAAGATGCAAGTTTAACCAGCAAACACATCCAAAAACACGTAGAAACAAATAGTTGGGTTTTTTTTTTTTTAATTATTATAAGCCATTTCAAAAGGTGATTTATTGCTGATGACTTTGAATGGAAGATGATTGATTATATATGTTGCAGTTAAAAAGGCATCTTCCCATTAAGGTTGAGGCAAATTTGAGTGAACTAGTATGGCTAAGCATCTCAACAATTTGATGATATCGACGTTCAACAAAACCCTTTGTTCATGTGGACAAGGACATGATATACAATATTTAATTCCACATGTTTTGAAATAATTATTTAAATGTCTATACTCTCCCTCCAATCCGTTTGAATTGCCTTAATTTTTAAATCAAAATGTCGTTCAACATATTTTTGAAATTGAATAAAAATAGTTTTAACATCAAATTTGAATTTTAAAGAAAATATCCAAATAAATTTGGTGAAAGCATCCAAAAAACAAACATAACCAGATCCATAAGTAGAAACAACTGAGCTAGGACCCGCGGCATCAGAATAAATTAATTCAAGAGGTCTAAAAACAAAGGAAATAGAAGAAGAAATAGGTAAATTATGGCTTTTAGCCATTGCACACTCATGACAAATATTTTGTCTCTTAGTAGAGCTAACATTGCACACTCAGGACAAATATTCTATCTCTTAGTAGAGCTAACATGTAAATTATTATTGTGAAGGACATGTTTAATAGTACCATAAAAGGTATGACCAATGTTGCACTTGACATCGCGGCGGCCCTCAAAATAATTCTGATTGATGGAAAAAAAACAGATATCTGACATCTTGTTCTTTTAGGAAAAAATGTCTCGTCTAAGGAGTCGCCACCTTGTATTACGGTCACTAGGAACCCTAACTAGTCAACAGAGATTTTATGGCTCGGGACTGGTTACGTAAAAGAAAAGATATTATTACCCCTTAAACGTTCTGCCTGAGGCATACTGCATTGCTGATTTTGTCTTAAATTGCTAAATATTTATTAGTTTATGCTATGATAATTTGCTTATAATATTCCTGACTCTGGCGCCAGTGAATATTCAACTACGGACACTTCCAACTCTGGTGTTGGTAAATATTACGTAGCTATAAAATAAATTTAAATCAATATTTTTATTCTAACTCTAACGCCAATAAATAAACAAATAAAATAAATTTATTGTTATGCATGCACATATTTTTTTTTTATTTTTCTAGCTAAATAAAATAAAATACAATGAATAAAAATAATATAAATTTAAACCGGTATTTTTATTCCTGACTTTGGCATGAGTGAATAAACCAATAAATTTATATTATTTTTATTTATGCATACATTTTTTTTTTCTATTTTTTATTTTTTTATTTTTTATTTTTTGAGCTGGACTCAGCCCAGTCCACATGGGCTGGGCTAGAGCTAGCCCGGCCACTGGCCCAAGCCAGTGCCCAGCTCAGCTAAGCAACATGCGTGCGCTAACGCATGCGTGTTGCTACACTGTGCAAGTGAATTAAAATTCACTTGCACAGTGTAAATGCTACTTAATCGAAATAATGCGAGAAGAAGAAGTGCTTACTTGTCTGCTGGAGGCGATGGCGAAGCTCTGGCTGGTCGACCCTGCCTCCTCTCCTCAGCCCCTTCTTCTTCTTTGTTCTTGTGATTCTGCGAACGGTTGGTTCCCGTGCTTCTGGTATTTGATTGATCTCCTATGCTCCCTCCGGTTTTCTGTTTCTATGTGTTTGCTGAGAGACAGACGAAGACGATGATATATGAAGGTGTGGTGGCTTCCCCTCCACCTCTGTTTCGTTCGTTCTCTTCCGTTTTCTCTTCAATCTCCTTTCTGTTTGTCCTCCTGCTCGTTGTCTGTGTGTCTGTCTTTTTTTCTTATTGTCCCTTGTGTTTTTCTTCTATTTCAATTCGTGCTCTGCCTTCCCCTGTTTTCTGGGTTTTTTCTCTGGATTTTGCTCCAATTCCTCTTGTTCTCGGTCCCTCCACCTCCCAGTTTTCCCAGTTTTTTTTTTGTTTTTCCTTTTCCCTTTCTGCTTTCTTTCTCTGGCTTCTTATAGCTAGAGAAAACCATGACGTTACCCAGATAATAAAGTGACTGTTTTTGCAAGAGTAATGGCGATGCATCGTTGGACATCCGTTTTTCTGGTTTGGTGAGCGGAAGAAGACGATGGGTTCTCTATTGTTAATGGCCATTTGTGTTTTGGTCCTCGAAGTTTTGAAATTTTGGTAAGCAAGCCCATGGATAAACTTTAATTGGACCCCTGTATTTCAGCGCCTTTTACAAAACAGTCCTTGGACTCTAATCTGTTGCAATTTTGCCCCCAATTAACCCCAAACTTTGATAATTCTTCAATTAAGTCCTTGATTTCATTAATTCAATTAATTCCAAACTCAATTAAGTCTCAAAACTTATCAATTCTCCAATTAAACCCTTAATTTGATTAATTGAATTAATTTCAAAGTTTAATTAATCCCCAAAACTTCCAATCATGTTACCCTTAACCCAATTTTAATTTATTCTTCATTTTTTATTTGCTTTTCATTTCATCATCATTTTTTTTATTATCATTTTTCAGTAAATAAAATAATAGTAATAATAATAAAATAAAAATAGTTAAAAATTGGATTATAACAACCAACATGGTGATGCCAGTTTGTGATAAAGATCCGAGCACCAAAGAAGTGGTGAAGAGAAGCAATTGAGACCATCAGACATAAAGTCTTTATGTAGGACGTTCCCTGAGTAATCCTTAATAAAAAAGAACAAATTATAAAACTCAAAATAAACATTATTGTTTTGAGCAAATTTTTGAACAAATAAAAAGTTTTTGGTAATTTGTGGTACGAACAAAAATGTTATTAAGAACAAAAGACAAAATGAGGTAGATAAAGAAGCAGTTTCAGTATGAGTGATTTTCAAACTTGAACCATCTCTAATGCAAATTTGATCATTGCCAGAAAAATCATTACTTTGGATATTTAGATTTTTTATATTTTGGTCAGATGATGGGTTGCTCCAGTGTTAGGATGCCATTCTTGTTCAATTAAGTGCTGCTGAGATCTATGAGATGCAAGGTTTGCTTAAGGAAGTGAACGTGGTGACAGGGTTTGGAAGTTTGGATCAAAACACTTCCAACTGCAAGAAGCCATGTGACTGGGTGTCTTACATAATTGATGATCAAGTTAGTGGAGGGAATGGTTCTGATGTTAATTCTTTGGTGGAACTGATAATCAAGTTAGTGGTAACTGCAAGAAACACTTTCTAGTTTCTAATCCTATATCATTTCATGTTTTCTACAGTGAATGCAGTTTGTGTTATCATATTTATTTTTATATTTTAAAAATGTTTTTGAAAAGATTTTAAAAAAATTTAGAGTTTAAAAATTCCTGTGGGTGGCATGGGTGCAGTCTTACAGACTCAAGGGTAGTAGCTTTTGGAGTTTAAAAATTCTTGCTTAATGTGGAGAAAATTATAGGAAGTAAGGAGTCCTGCTTGGTGTTTAGTTTAGCATATCATTGATAATTGAAAAGAGAGTCATCTTTGGTTGGATTGCTAGCATCTTTAGGACCAATAGTGAAAAATTGTGGAGTGAGACTTGGAGTTTTTGGTATAAATTAATATGGGAATATCCTTTAAATATACCTAGGCATGTTTTTGTTTCATGGCTCGCAATTATTAGAATGAAGCTTTCATTTTCCAATGGCAAACGCGAATTTAATGTCGAGGCGGCCATGATAGTCACCGCACAAACACTACCATTAATTCGTTCTACTGACTGTCGTCCACATTTTCACATGAATACAAAAAAATCTTTCGATTATTTTTGACTTTGATTTTATGTAGCTATCCCGAGCACCAAAGAATCATTTACTCTTGTATATACCTTGAAGAATTGACTATAGTTATGCTAACCTTGGACCCGACTGACAGCTATTTATCCGGGGGTTGAGTGTAAAAAAAATTAATTTAAAATAAATATAATTCTCAATTCTGAATGGTTTTTTTCTTACATTATGAAATCAAAACTCCTTCCATTAAAGCCACTCTACGATTCCAAATTGGCAGCTGATGTTGTATAGAGTGACAAGAGAGAGTGATGTCAATTACGTGACGATTGCATTCATGACCTCCTTCCATTTTATTTTAATTTTTTTATAGACTTTTCGGTCCCTGTTTAGATGGTTTATATAAAGATTTGTCACGTAAATGGATCTGCCATCTTCACACATCTGTTCTGAGGTTTCCCAGGGGATTCGTGGTTGCAAGCTCTGGAGGGAGAATAATGGGGAGTAGTAGTGGGAGGTCTAATCTTTCTTCTACAAAAACAGAGAGAAGAGTCAGGGAGAAAAATAGGAGAAATCAAATGAAAACCCTTTACTCCGAGCTCAATTCTCTCCTCCCTAACAAAGAATCCATGGTTATCTATCTTCCACCCTCTCTAAACTCATGTCTCCTCATGTTATTGCGTTCTAGCTTGCTGTCTTGCACCTTCCATGAGGAGGTCAAGCTGTCCTTGCTCTGATCATGTTCGGAGAGGATTAGAAAGATTTTGGATTTATAATTTGCATTTGGATGATATTTCTTGTTCTTGAATTGAAAATTTTTTCCTTTTCTTCTGGATATGCAGGAAAAACAACCTCTGCCTGATCAGATAGATGAGGCAATAAGCTATATAAAGAGTCTGGAGGAAAAGTTGGAGGAAACCAAGGAAAAGAAAGAAAGCTTAACATTTGCTACTTCAAAATCACCGAAGATAAAAATCCAAGAAACGGGTTCAGCTCTAGAGATAGTTTTTACAATTGGGCTAGATAATCAGTTCTTATTTTACGAGATCATCAGCATTCTGCATGAAGAAGGTGTAGAAGTTGTTAGTGCTAATTCTCAAGCTCTTGGAGATTCCATTTTCCATGTAGTCCATGCACAGGTAATATTTATATTTGATCAATTACGCTGATTCATTTGTAATCTGCAACACGTTTTCTTGACAATTCAAAGATCAACTCGAATTTATTTTGTGCGGATGAAGGAATCTGCTGATGGTCTTGGAGCTGCAAGAGTAACTGGGAGAGTGAACAGGCTTATCAATGGATCCACATGTGAATTAGAGTTGGATTCAGAGCTATGGGATCTTGTAATTCATCCTGAGACTTTGAACTCTAAACAGTACTAAAGTACCAAAGTTGGCATAAAATGATGGTAAATTTGGCACTATATTTTGGAATCTGAGTGTAATTTCTTGAAATCTGTATAACAAATTTAGTAGCTACTGAATGTTATATATATATATATATATATAATGCCTGTTCTGTCTAGAAATAAAATTGCTTGCTTACTTTTGTGTTACCATTTTGAAAGCAAAAGCAATTGTTGCCCTTTAGCATCACAAACTCATATTTTACTTTATTTTTATATTTAGCACGGAAATTATTCATATATATATATATATATATATATATATATATATTTAAAAGACATATTTTGTGAAAAAAGAAAGAAAAAACAAACACACACAAATAGGAAACCATCCTGCTATTAAAAAGACACGTTTTTTACTTTTTATTTCAAGTCAATATGAGGTTTTTTAATTTCTATTGAATTTTCTTTATTTTTATTCAATAAACCATATTGTTATAATGTCTAAAATATTCCTTTTAATTTCTATCTAACAGAACTGTAATGTTTAACAGATACAAAAAGAGATAGAGATGAATGAAAAGTGTTCCTAGTTTTCATTAGTTGTAATATATATATGGACTATATATTTAAACACAAACTTTTCATAATTGCTTCCTATACTTTAGTTATTCAAAAATATAAAATACTATCACAATTGTAACAAAGTTGTTGTTGCAAGATATTCGGAACAGTCATAATGTTTTGACTAAGTTTATCTTGGCTGCCACCATATCTTTAGGATAAAGATCAGATTTATCTCCAACACGCCCCCTCGACCAAATAGGTAGATCCTAAACGTGAAGTTTGTCGCATAGAAGCTAAAAAGGGATAGATGACAGACTTCATCAATAAATTAGCAAGTTGTTGTTTTGTAGATAGAAATGAGACTTGAAGTTTATTTGCCAAGACTTGATCATGGACATAGTAAAAATCTATTTCATTATGTTTAGTTCTTGCATAGAAGATTGGATTAGAGGACAAATATATCGCACCAATATTATCACACCATAATTTCAGACTCATTCGCAAAGGGAGTCATAGATCATGTGGTATTGATTGGATCCAATGTAATTTTGCCGCTGTGTTGGAAAGTGATTTCTATTCTGTTTCAGTACTGCTACGAGCAACAATTTTTTGTTGTTTACAACTCCAACTGATAAGATTGGAGCCATGAAAAATAGAGTACACTCGAATGCCACGTCTGTCATCTTTGTCGGCAGCCTAGTCGGCATCACTGTATGCATGAAGAGCACTCTAATAGGCTTTTCAAATGAAGGCCATAGCCCACTATATGTTTGAGATATCTGAGAATTCTTTTGACAGATTGCCACTAAATGTCTTTAGGTTGATGCATGAATTTGCTTACACGGTGGACGATGAAAGCAATGTCCGGACGAGTGAAACCCAAGTATTGCAATGCTCCAACTGTACTTCTCTAAAGTTAAGGGTCGGAAAAATCTGCACCTTCAAACTTAGATAAATTGGAAGTTGTACTCATAGGAGTTGTACATGGCTTGGCTTTATGCATATTAACTCTCTGTAACAAATTTGCTAAATACTTTCGTTGAGTGAAAAAGAGATCAGGCTTGTCAAACAGCACTTCTAAACTAAGAAAATAGGACAAAATGCCTAAGTCCTTGACGTGAAAGACATCACTAAGCTGCTGAATGAAGTTGTTAATTTCAGTTGAAGAGGTTCGAGTGATGATTATATCATCAACATATAGGAGGATGAAGATAAAGAAGGTGGTCTGATGAAGTGTGAATAAAGATGTATCTGCTTTGGAACCAACAAATCCCATCTGTTGCAATGTTTCTATCAATGGTTCTTCAACAACATTTAAGTGCTGAGAGAGATCCCTTGTTGGTGCGGTAGTACCATTTGAACATACTGGAGCAGATTAAATATCTAAAGAACCCTGATTTAGTGGAATAGCATGATTAATTTGTTGGTTATTGGAACATGAATTTGGCCTTGGATGATTGTTTTGAATACTCGGTTGAATTAATGAGGCGGTAAATGGGTATCTGGTGTGGGAGTAGATGTGAAGGAGCCTTTCTTGATAAAGGAACAAAGACTCGACAAAAATGACATGGTGGGAAACATATAACTTTCTTGAAGCTAAATCGAGACATTTATATCCCTAGTATGATAGACTATAGCCAATAAAAATACAAGTTTTACAACAAAAATCAATTTTGTATTTGTTATAAAGATGCAAGTTTAACCAGCAAACACATCCAAAAACACGTAGAAACAAATAGTTGGGTTTTTTTTTTTTTAATTATTATAAGCCATTTCAAAAGGTGATTTATTGCTGATGACTTTGAATGGAAGATGATTGATTATATATGTTGCAGTTAAAAAGGCATCTTCCCATTAAGGTTGAGGCAAATTTGAGTGAACTAGTATGGCTAAGCATCTCAACAATTTGATGATATCGACGTTCAACAAAACCCTTTGTTCATGTGGACAAGGACATGATATACAATATTTAATTCCACATGTTTTGAAATAATTATTTAAATGTCTATACTCTCCCTCCAATCCGTTTGAATTGCCTTAATTTTTAAATCAAAATGTCGTTCAACATATTTTTGAAATTGAATAAAAATAGTTTTAACATCAAATTTGAATTTTAAAGAAAATATCCAAATAAATTTGGTGAAAGCATCCAAAAAACAAACATAACCAGATCCATAAGTAGAAACAACTGAGCTAGGACCCGCGGCATCAGAATAAATTAATTCAAGAGGTCTAAAAACAAAGGAAATAGAAGAAGAAATAGGTAAATTATGGCTTTTAGCCATTGCACACTCATGACAAATATTTTGTCTCTTAGTAGAGCTAACATTGCACACTCAGGACAAATATTCTATCTCTTAGTAGAGCTAACATGTAAATTATTATTGTGAAGGACATGTTTAATAGTACCATAAAAGGTATGACCAATGTTGCACTTGACATCGCGGCGGCCCTCAAAATAATTCTGATTGATGGAAAAAAAACAGATATCTGACATCTTGTTCTTTTAGGAAAAAATGTCTCGTCTAAGGAGTCGCCACCTTGTATTACGGTCACTAGGAACCCTAACTAGTCAACAGAGATTTTATGGCTCGGGACTGGTTACGTAAAAGAAAAGATATTATTACCCCTTAAACGTTCTGCCTGAGGCATACTGCATTGCTGATTTTGTCTTAAATTGCTAAATATTTATTAGTTTATGCTATGATAATTTGCTTATAATATTCCTGACTCTGGCGCCAGTGAATATTCAACTACGGACACTTCCAACTCTGGTGTTGGTAAATATTACGTAGCTATAAAATAAATTTAAATCAATATTTTTATTCTAACTCTAACGCCAATAAATAAACAAATAAAATAAATTTATTGTTATGCATGCACATATTTTTTTTTTATTTTTCTAGCTAAATAAAATAAAATACAATGAATAAAAATAATATAAATTTAAACCGGTATTTTTATTCCTGACTTTGGCATGAGTGAATAAACCAATAAATTTATATTATTTTTATTTATGCATACATTTTTTTTTTCTATTTTTTATTTTTTTATTTTTTATTTTTTGAGCTGGACTCAGCCCAGTCCACATGGGCTGGGCTAGAGCTAGCCCGGCCACTGGCCCAAGCCAGTGCCCAGCTCAGCTAAGCAACATGCGTGCGCTAACGCATGCGTGTTGCTACACTGTGCAAGTGAATTAAAATTCACTTGCACAGTGTAAATGCTACTTAATCGAAATAATGCGAGAAGAAGAAGTGCTTACTTGTCTGCTGGAGGCGATGGCGAAGCTCTGGCTGGTCGACCCTGCCTCCTCTCCTCAGCCCCTTCTTCTTCTTTGTTCTTGTGATTCTGCGAACGGTTGGTTCCCGTGCTTCTGGTATTTGATTGATCTCCTATGCTCCCTCCGGTTTTCTGTTTCTATGTGTTTGCTGAGAGACAGACGAAGACGATGATATATGAAGGTGTGGTGGCTTCCCCTCCACCTCTGTTTCGTTCGTTCTCTTCCGTTTTCTCTTCAATCTCCTTTCTGTTTGTCCTCCTGCTCGTTGTCTGTGTGTCTGTCTTTTTTTCTTATTGTCCCTTGTGTTTTTCTTCTATTTCAATTCGTGCTCTGCCTTCCCCTGTTTTCTGGGTTTTTTCTCTGGATTTTGCTCCAATTCCTCTTGTTCTCGGTCCCTCCACCTCCCAGTTTTCCCAGTTTTTTTTTTTTGTTTTTCCTTTTCCCTTTCTGCTTTCTTTCTCTGGCTTCTTATAGCTAGAGAAAACCATGACGTTACCCAGATAATAAAGTGACTGTTTTTGCAAGAGTAATGGCGATGCATCGTTGGACATCCGTTTTTCTGGTTTGGTGAGCGGAAGAAGACGATGGGTTCTCTATTGTTAATGGCCATTTGTGTTTTGGTCCTCGAAGTTTTGAAATTTTGGTAAGCAAGCCCATGGATAAACTTTAATTGGACCCCTGTATTTCAGCGCCTTTTACAAAACAGTCCTTGGACTCTAATCTGTTGCAATTTTGCCCCCAATTAACCCCAAACTTTGATAATTCTTCAATTAAGTCCTTGATTTCATTAATTCAATTAATTCCAAACTCAATTAAGTCTCAAAACTTATCAATTCTCCAATTAAACCCTTAATTTGATTAATTGAATTAATTTCAAAGTTTAATTAATCCCCAAAACTTCCAATCATGTTACCCTTAACCCAATTTTAATTTATTCTTCATTTTTTATTTGCTTTTCATTTCATCATCATTTTTTTTATTATCATTTTTCAGTAAATAAAATAATAGTAATAATAATAAAATAAAAATAGTTAAAAATTGGATTATAACAACCAACATGGTGATGCCAGTTTGTGATAAAGATCCGAGCACCAAAGAAGTGGTGAAGAGAAGCAATTGAGACCATCAGACATAAAGTCTTTATGTAGGACGTTCCCTGAGTAATCCTTAATAAAAAAGAACAAATTATAAAACTCAAAATAAACATTATTGTTTTGAGCAAATTTTTGAACAAATAAAAAGTTTTTGGTAATTTGTGGTACGAACAAAAATGTTATTAAGAACAAAAGACAAAATGAGGTAGATAAAGAAGCAGTTTCAGTATGAGTGATTTTCAAACTTGAACCATCTCTAATGCAAATTTGATCATTGCCAGAAAAATCATTACTTTGGATATTTAGATTTTTTATATTTTGGTCAGATGATGGGTTGCTCCAGTGTTAGGATGCCATTCTTGTTCAATTAAGTGCTGCTGAGATCTATGAGATGCAAGGTTTGCTTAAGGAAGTGAACGTGGTGACAGGGTTTGGAAGTTTGGATCAAAACACTTCCAACTGCAAGAAGCCATGTGACTGGGTGTCTTACATAATTGATGATCAAGTTAGTGGAGGGAATGGTTCTGATGTTAATTCTTTGGTGGAACTGATAATCAAGTTAGTGGTAACTGCAAGAAACACTTTCTAGTTTCTAATCCTATATCATTTCATGTTTTCTACAGTGAATGCAGTTTGTGTTATCATATTTATTTTTATATTTTAAAAATGTTTTTGAAAAGATTTTAAAAAAATTTAGAGTTTAAAAATTCCTGTGGGTGGCATGGGTGCAGTCTTACAGACTCAAGGGTAGTAGCTTTTGGAGTTTAAAAATTCTTGCTTAATGTGGAGAAAATTATAGGAAGTAAGGAGTCCTGCTTGGTGTTTAGTTTAGCATATCATTGATAATTGAAAAGAGAGTCATCTTTGGTTGGATTGCTAGCATCTTTAGGACCAATAGTGAAAAATTGTGGAGTGAGACTTGGAGTTTTTGGTATAAATTAATATGGGAATATCCTTTAAATATACCTAGGCATGTTTTTGTTTCATGGCTCGCAATTATTAGAATGAAGCTTTCATTTTCCAATGGCAAACGCGAATTTAATGTCGAGGCGGCCATGATAGTCACCGCACAAACACTACCATTAATTCGTTCTACTGACTGTCGTCCACATTTTCACATGAATACAAAAAAATCTTTCGATTATTTTTGACTTTGATTTTATGTAGCTATCCCGAGCACCAAAGAATCATTTACTCTTGTATATACCTTGAAGAATTGACTATAGTTATGCTAACCTTGGACCCGACTGACAGCTATTTATCCGGGGGTTGAGTGTAAAAAAAATTAATTTAAAATAAATATAATTCTCAATTCTGAATGGTTTTTTTCTTACATTATGAAATCAATCAAAACTCCTTCCATTAAAGCCACTCTACGATTCCAAATTGGCAGCTGATGTTGTATAGAGTGACAAGAGAGAGTGATGTCAATTACGTGACGATTGCATTCATGACCTCCTTCCATTTTATTTTAATTTTTTTATAGACTTTTCGGTCCCTGTTTAGATGGTTTATATAAAGATTTGTCAGGTAAATGGATCTGCCATCTTCACACATCTGTTCTGAGGTTTCCCAGGGGATTCATGGTTGCAAGCTCTGGAGGGAGAATAATGGGGAGTAGTAGTGGGAGGTCTAATCTTTCTTCTACAAAAACAGAGAGAAGAGTCAGGGAGAAAAATAGGAGAAATCAAATGAAAACCCTTTACTCCGAGCTCAATTCTCTCCTCCCTAACAAAGAATCCATGGTTATCTATCTTCCACCCTCTCTAAACTCATGTCTCCTCATGTTATTGCGTTCTAGCTTGCTGTCTTGCACCTTCCATGAGGAGGTCAAGCTGTCCTTGCTCTGATCATGTTCGGAGAGGATTAGAAAGATTTTGGATTTATAATTTGCATTTGGATGATATTTCTTGTTCTTGAATTGAAATTTTTTTCCTTTTCTTCTGGATATGCAGGAAAAACAACCTCTGCCTGATCAGATAGATGAGGCAATAAGCTATATAAAGAGTCTGGAGGAAAAGTTGGAGGAAACCAAGGAAAAGAAAGAAAGCTTAACATTTGCTACTTCAAAATCACCGCAGATAAAAATCCAAGAAACGGGTTCAGCTCTAGAGATAGTTTTTACAATTGGGCTAGATAATCAGTTCTTATTTTACGAGATCATCAGCATTCTGCATGAAGAAGGTGTAGAAGTTGTTAGTGCTAATTCTCAAGCTCTTGGAGATTCCATTTTCCATGTAGTCCATGCACAGGTAATATTTATATTTGATCAATTACGCTGATTCATTTGTAATCTGCAACACGTTTTCTTGACAATTCAAAGATCAACTCGAATTTATTTTGTGCGGATGAAGGAATCTGCTGATGGTCTTGGAGCTGCAAGAGTAACTGGGAGAGTGAACAGGCTTATCAATGGATCCACATGTGAATTAGAGTTGGATTCAGAGCTATGGGATCTTGTAATTCATCCTGAGACTTTGAACTCTAAACAGTACTAAAGTACCAAAGTTGGCATAAAATGATGGTAAATTTGGCACTATATTTTGGAATCTGAGTGTAATTTCTTGAAATCTGTATAACAAATTTAGTAGCTACTTAATGTTTTTATATATATATATATATATATATATATATATATATATGTAATGCCTGTTCTGTCTAGAAATAAAATTGCTTGCCTACTTTTGAGTAACCATTTTGAAAGCAAAAGCAATTGTTGCCCTTTAGCATCACAAACTCGTATTTCGTTCAAGCTTAGATTGAATTGAATGAATCAAACTGATATCGTTTTGGTTTTTTGAAGTTATGTAATATATCATTTTGAAAACAAATTTAAAAAATAATATTAACTTGCAATTTGATCAGTCCACCAAATGAATTTCCAAACACTTTTTTTAAGCTGGGTCCAAGCCAAGTTCTAGTTCTACCCATCTAGAAGGGCTGGTTTGGTAACTATAGGAGATTGCTTGGTTTTATTTATGATTGCAGTCCCAATCCCTGGATATTGTTTATATATCTCATTTTTAGGGGTGGGTAAAATAACTGGAAAACTAAAATAACTGGAAAAAAGGTAACTGAAAAAACTGAATCGTGAAAAAAACCGATTAAATTGATTAGAAAAAAAAAATATATATATAACAATTTAGTTCAATCTGATCTTAGTTTTAAAAAGGTTGAAACTGAATAAACTGAACTGAACCGGTTCCAATAAAAATAAAAACACCAGTGGTACTATAAATAGCTTTCAAACCCATTTATGTTTTAGTTTCTTCTTCTAACCCCCCCTACTCCCTTTTGTTCAATCTCTTGATCAAATCTTCATCTCTCAATCTTTCTATCTCTAAATCAAAGATAGCAATCGCTCCTTCAAGTTCTTTGCCTCTCCAAGTTGGATAAGAAATTTGATGCTGCCTATAACACCTTAGAATTTAATACATTCATAAAAGAACTTTGAGCCTTAACTTGAAAAAATGAGTATTTTTTTTCTTCCATCGAACTTATTTGAGACTTTTCAAAATTCCCGTCAAAATTTCGGCAACATTTCCCTTATACCTAGAGGTCCCAAGTTATCGACAATCATCCTGTACAGTTATACTCATTTCTCAATCATATCATAATCATGCAGAACCTCAACAACACATCACTCATTGTACATGCATAACATTTGGCATGTTCATTTCTTTCCAGTAACACATATAATTCATAATAATTGGAAGTAAACAAACATTAAGATTACAAATACAAAATAATATATTTTTATATCCCTACACTTAATGTAAAAGGAGTACTATTACATAGTAAGTCATTTAGTTCTTTAAAGACAAAATACATTAATGTTCATCTTCTTATTTAATCATACAAAAAGAGACTAGACCTAAAACACTGCTCCTGGCGTGAATTTGAAGGACTTGCAATTTCATAATGTATAGATTAAATATAGTAAGAATAAAATATAGCATAGAAGGAAAATCACACAATACATGCACATGTAATTAAACATATATTCAACGATATGCAATCATAGTTCTTTGAGATTCTCATTTAACCTTCCATTATTACGTCTATATTCATCATCCCTGGAATTGTTCAACATTTTTATTTTGTGTCTTGTTTTACCTCACGAGTGCATCTAATTCCTTATAATATCTACCATGTGATTTCTCTCTCTTACTCTTTATTTCTTTATATCAATTTCAATCCCAACATCTATTATACCCATTATGGCTTTTCCATATAAATCGTCAAACTTGTCATGTTTTCGGTCCAATTTTGGTTTATAAATATATTTAACTTACATATTTCCTGTGCCAATTTCGGCACATTCCAATGTTTTTTTAGATTTTCAGTAAAATCTCCCCTTATCATGGAACCTACCATTATTTTCACAATATTAATATCCAATCCATTTTCAAATAATATGAATATCATACCTACATCAATCTATTTAATTCATCAACCTAATCTCATTTGGCCACTGTAATTAAGGTCAAATTTTATTATCCATCACTATTATTGGCATTTTATTACACTGTTATAATTACCATCAATTTCTTATCATGCCAACAACAACATAAAACCTCAATACAACATATTTACATTATTAGTCATAATTTCTTTGACATCCTCTATGTGCACCATACACGATTCTCAAATTATATTAATTACAATTCAAAATACATCATATATATATACACAAACACCTACCATGGTTAATGAACTTCTATTCTCATGTCCTAAGCGATATGATATTTGCCTCCATCCTTCAAAAGAATTAGATCTTCATCAATTTTTTTTATTTATTCCTTCCAAAATCCATAACATAAACACAATTTATCATTTTTGTTTAACAGTAAAGTATCACCCAACATGAGAATTTATTTACACTAACATTAAACATTCCATTAATTCAATTCTTCATCAATGATTTTCAATATTCAAAGGACATGACTTTTCATTACCAATATTTTTTTAATGTCCCAAGAAATTTAACCTATCACCAAACATTGTAATTTAACTTAAATTCCAGCGATGACTACACATGCCAATTTTTTTTCAAAGCATACTCAAAATGATTCCTTATATCATAATTCAATTTACAACATCCCTTACCATGATTTCCCATTCATTTCTTCATCAAGACATGTAATTTACTAAACATTCCAGCACCTATTTAACTAACATGGCCAACCATAATAGAAGTTAATTTTTTCAAAGTTAGTTTCAATTTATCCCAACCTACTTTCCCATATCATGTTTCTCATTCCAACACAACCAAGGTATTAATCCACCACTATTTTTTTATAGAATTTAACTATACAATCACTTATCAACACATCAAACATGACTCAGACACAACATAAACAATTCTTAAACACTTCCATCATCATTAAACCCATTACAATTATCCTTAGTCCCAAAACATACTTTTTATGCTAAATATCATATTTTCATTCAATATTTCTCAAACCAAACTTAAAACATAATTCTTTAAATTTAGAATTCAATAAATCCAAATGGTGGAATTATACATCATCATCATTGGAATAACATATCCAAAATTAGCACACATCTAATAGTTAAATCTTTCTATATCAGAACAATACCGAACTGACCTGAAAATTAGAGACCTATTGTTTGGGAAGTACAATTTATAGTAGGAGTGTTTGTTTCCGATCTTAACCGTTCAAAATTTATATAACATTTGGATGAACAATATCCAAAATCCAGACCAATCCAATGGTGAAAAAATGATATAAAGACAAACGAACAAGGTTTTCTTGAAGGGTGATTTTCCAGAAATGTTCCTCCAGTGACAACACTCAAATGAAGTCTGCTATTGACAATCCCTCTGGTCAGAATATAGGTGACATTGAGCATAATAACATATCTAAAAAGCAACCTAATCCAATTGTGGAAAGCCAAGATATGGTTGTCGAAGTTCCTGTCCTATTGCCATCCCAAAACCTATAATTTCAAATCAACTTATTCCTTCTATTTTTCTGCAAATCAAGCCATTATCATGCAATTAATCTCGAAATTCACAAGAACAATTATTCCTCTAAAATATTTACATGAACCATAGAATTTTAAACTTGAAGGTTTTCTTCTCCTCATGCAAGAACAAGAGAGAAAAATGAGATTACTAAAGGGTATATTGCTTACATTTGCTACTTTAACTTATTTCAATAAATTCTTGCAAAAATCTACAAAACTCATATCCTTCTCTTTCAAGTTCCAGTTCCTACTCTTTGTTTTTCCCAAGCTTTATAACTCTCCAAGTATAGTCACTTGGTTTGTTTTGTTAGATATAATCCTCCCAAGAACACTCATTTTTGATTTAGCTTGAAGAAATGGAGAGGAGATGAAGAAAATGGGAGAAAAATGGTCTCTCTCCTGTTATCTCCTTTTACATATGAGAATGTGGGTTGTCTTTAAAGGAGGAGAGGGGGGTATTGTTTTATATAAAATTATCAAAATGCCCTTATTAATGCCACTTGTGTTATCTTCTTCAATTTACTCGATTTTAAGTACTCTCATGAACCCTTCCCAAACTTAAATTGACATAAAATTTTAACCTAATAAACCAATAAGTCTAGAGATTCCTTATAAAATTTCATCCCGATCTAACAGTTGAATTGAGATATATTATCAATACCGTAAAGACAATCAATGTCTTTTACACTAAAATCTAAATTTCATGATTTACTTTATTTGCTTAGATTCTCATGACATTTCCCCTTAATTTACACTCAATAAATTCAATATTATCAAATTTATCACTAATTTATCGAAATAAGTTTTTTTTTTATCAGGGTTTACATATCTTCTTGTTTTTCTTATTCTTTCATCCAATTAAACTTATCACTGGTTTCCCAACGTTATGATTTTTAAACTAAAAATCATGACACTCATTTCGACTTCAACAATACCTTTAAATTTGTTTTTGGAGATCATTATCTCTCTCACATGACACATTTATTATCATTCCTACTATTTCTTTCATATTGAATCTCCATTACTCATCAAGACCTCATTATTTCGATTCTATGTTTATTTATTTATGGGGCTTTACACTGCCTTTTTTCTTTTCTAAATTGTTTTTTCTTCTTTTTTCTTTTTCTTTTAAGTTTTTATCAGTTTATATTAACCTATTTTGTTAAACTTTTTAGGTGAATTATTCAAAAGAATCATATACGGTTTTAATGTCCATGCTTGTGCACCTCAATAGTTTTTTTTTTTTTTTTTCTCTACAAGTTCTTCTCACTTGGTTTATGAGAAAATACAATCTATATAATGTTAAATGCATATGATTTAGTTAACAATAATATTAAAATAACATATTTCCTTCTCCTTTTTGGGTACTGAGATAGAGACAGTCAATGTGTTTTATTCCAATTTCAAGGGACTCTTGGATTGTATTTCTTTAATTCTACAAGGGCATTGTTATCTTGGTTTAAGCCCAATGTTTTCAAGGTCTTAGTTATTTTTCATGTCATATAATTTTGTTTTGAATTCTGATTAGAGTTTGATTTGAGAAAACCATTAGATGTAAATTAAAAAATATTTCTCCAATAATTTGAGATAAATTCTGGTAAAGCAAAGTTAAACAATGATTATAGGTTTTGGCCTTTTAAATGACCCATCAAAAGTCACAAAAAAAAAAAAAAAATAAACCAGTTTTTATAATTTTTCCCTTCAAGATAATAAAATTATTTTATTATAAGTAATTCACAGTTTTTTTTAATATAACAGAAAAGGTTACAATTTTTAGTGTATCGAATATTTCCTCGTTTTGTGTCTTACTCCATCCCTTAAATGCACTTTTTCCAACGAAAAGTTATTATTAAATAGTTTACTACCTATTATAGGCTGGGCTTGGACATTCAACGTCTTGGCAGTTATCGGGCCATATTTGGGCTTTCAAAAGGCTCGGAAGGTGAAAGGCATGGCCCATGGTAAACTCTCCCCATTAACCCCACTTAATTACTATTGGATAATTACTGGCAAAGTAGAGGGGTGATTTCGTCGTTTGCCCCACAAAAACGAGAACACCCCCCCCCCCCCCCCCCAAAAACCCTAGCTCTTAACCCCTAGACCATAAAGCCCAAAACCTCACTTTCCCCACCCTGTTAGAAAAAACCCTCCGCTTCTTTTCACGTCATAAACAGCAAAAAATGAGGCCACCAAGAGGCGGCGGGTTTAGAGGAGGGAGAGACGGAGGTTTCAGGGGTGGACGCGGTGGTCCTGGACGTGGTGGACGTGGTTTTGGTGGTGGTGGGTTTCGTGATGAAGGCCCTCCTTCTGAAGTAGTAGGTGTGTTTCTTTTCATTCTCTTCCGTTAGTGAATTTTTTTTTTCTGTATATGATTTCTTGTTTGAGTAAGCAAAAATGATGCATAAATGTGATTTAAAGTTTTGAATTTTGAAAGCTGATGGTTGGAATTTATCTGTAAATGTACGGGATGGTAGTTGATGAGTGAGTAAAAGATTACAACTTTTGATAGTATCAGATTAAGGAGGGATTGGTTGTTGTTGATTGATTGATGGGTTTTGTGTTTTGTAGAGGTTTCATCGTTTCTACATGCCTGTGAGGGTGATGCAGTGGCAAAGCTAACCAATGAGAAAATACCATACTTCAATGCACCAATCTTTTTGCAGAATAAGACCCAGATAGGGAAAGTTGATGAAATCTTTGGCCCCATTAATGAATCTGTGAGCTCTCTAGCTTGTCTTTCTGTTATTGATATCTTGTAGTAGCTTTATTAGCTTTTCAGTCTAATAATTTGATTTTTTGGGTGCGTATGATTGCAGCATTTTTCTATAAAAATGATGGAAGGAATTGTGGCAACTTCGTATGCACCAGGGGACAAGTTCTATATTGACCCGAATAAACTCTTGCCTCTTGCAAGATTCCTTTCACAGCCTAAGTATGATTCTTGTTCTTTTCAACAATATCAGTAAAACTCCTTTGGTTTGCTTAATTTGGATGGATTCTAGTTACCATTTTCTGATTGCTTGTATTTTTGTTGGTTTCTGTGGTTATTTAGTCAAGCTGACTTGGACAATGTGAAATTTCAATCTATATCTCATAGTCATTAGCTCATTAAGAGTCATTTCTCTTCAGAATTTTGCTTGTGAAATTATTTAGAAACATACATGACATGCTTTGGCATGACTTTGCTATATATATCGGTTAAGGAATCTGTACAAGAGAATATAGCTGCAGAGATAAACTGACCAAAGTTGTGGAATAATCTGACCATTACAGGTAGCTTTTTTTAATTCTTTAGCAAGTATAATTATCGTTGGTTTGTTCAGGTGTTATTCTTTGTTTGTCTTAGCTGGTAAACCTGCTATACCCAAGTGTCAGAACCCCTGTAGTTTTGGTCAGGACAACATATAAACTTTGGTCTTATTAATGAGGATAGCTAATTCTATGCATGGTTCTACCTCAGACCTTAAGGGGCTTTGGTCAGTAAGCGAAAGATGATTGTCATTCTACTATACTCCTGTTGTAGCTTCATTTACTATTTGCGATGATTCTTTTGCAAATTTAATATGTTAACCGTTGAAAAAATTAATGGGAATTGGTTAAATACTTTAATATTTTGCTCTATGCTGACTCATTGAGTTTCTGCTTAATTAAGTGGATTTTAGCCCCTGGTGTTCTTCTGTTTAATATAGAGATTCTATTGTTCAAATCATATTCCTTCGGTGGAAATTTGCATGTCACCTGTCCTGTTATCTGGTCTGGCTATTCTTTGTGCTAAGAATCTTGTGTTTGTTTCGATCAAATTATAACGGTTGTGTTTTATTAATGCAGGGGACAGGCACAAGCAGCTGGAAGAGGTGGCCGTGGTGGTGGAAGAGGAGGCAGAGGTGGTGGTGGTGGAAGAGGTGGTAGAGGCGGTTTCAGCGGAAGGGGAAGGGGCAGAGGTCCACCTAGAGGTGGTGGTTTTGGTCGGGGTGGTTTTAGGGGGAGAGGGAGAGGATAGAACAACTTTGTGTAATAATTTTGGTGCTCGTATGCTTTTTAAGCTGTAATTTTAAGATGCAATGTCCAAACAACAATCAACATTTGGATGCTGCCTTGAAGAGTTTAGGCTTTTATGCAGCACTAGTTATCTCATATGTATTTTAGTTTAAACTAGTTTTTACTTGCTTTGAGCTAGGCACGGGTTGGATCAAAAAAATTTGTAATGTGAACAAATGGTTAGTTTGTGAGGAACTATTAAATTTGTTTAGAGAATTAATCTTGAAACTTTTAGATTTCACTCTTTTCTTAGTTTGTGTTTAAAATTAATTCATGTAAAAATTGTTTTTATGTGGTCTAGTTAATTATCATGTACAAAAACAATTTGATTGATAAGTAAATTTTAATGATAAGTAAAAAGTTTATTTTAGTTTTAAAGATGATAAATAAATTTTAATGATAAGTAAAAAGAGTATTTTAGCTTTAAAAAAATTTATTAAAATAATATTTTTTTTGAATATTTAAATGATGATATATGAGTTGATCAAGTTTTATAATTTAACCTATCGAATTTATAATTATTATAATTATATTTTTATTTTATAATATGCTTATAAAATTAAATATTGAAAACAAATTATATAAATTAATTAAATATTAAAGAATTAAAATAAAAAAAAATTAAAAGATGGTTTGTTTTTAAAGAGAGAGGATAAAAAAGAAGGCCTAAACCAACGGGTCAATCTTGAATTATCATAACCTGATTTTTTGTTTAATCCATGTTTAAAATTAATCAGCATGAGAGTTATCTTGATATAACCTAGTTGACTTAACAAGTTTAAAAATAATCTAAACGACCGGTAAAAAATATGGTTTAACTTATAAAAATTAAAATCTACTATTATGTGAATATTGAGATGATATATTTGATTGATCCGGGTTTTAGGTTTAACCCACCAAACTTACAACCTAGATTATGGATGGCACTAGATTTAACAATTTTGTTTTTTAATTATTTTTTACTTAATGATTTGAAAATAAAAATAAAATCTCATAACATGAAAAATCAACTAAATATTGAGATATATTTGTTTAAGATTGTGAATATGAAAATTAATTTAAAATCAATAAAATATTAAAAAAATTAATTTTTTTTTTCAAAACATAATAATAAATAGATTCTATTATTGCTTTCAGAGTTTGTTTTACGAAAGTAGTAAGTTAAGGTGATGAAGAAAGTTCAAGGCATATTTAAGATACCGTTTGGTAGGGTGGTTGCGAGTGAGATTCACCCGTAACCACATATATTACCTTTTAGTTAAAGAAAAAACACAGGTTTATGCTGGTAGGTTCCATAAAAAATATGGTTGTGTCACAGGTTTTGTAGAAACATAATTTTGTTGCTTCTTGTGGAAGAGGAATCACTAAATAATGGAGTTGTAGTTTAAGAAGTGGTTAATTTTACGTTTCAAAAGTAATTTTAAAAAAAAATTTAATTTTTTTTACTTGAAATTAAAAACAAATTTAATATTTTCATATCATTTTAATGTGTTAATATCAAAAATATTTTTTTTAAATAAAAAAATAATATTTTAATAAATTTTCAAGAATAAAATATTTGAAAAAATAATTATTTTTGTACTCTCAAACATCCTCTAATTAAGAATGAAATAATGAAGTGAATTAGGGTTAGTATTAAGTTTACGAAACCACATACTTTTAGGTTAAGTTACCCATTGCATGAAGATGAAGATAGGTTCAGCTTGCCAAGCCTCGAACTCATTGCAATAGCAAGAGTAGCACCGCATGGTTTCATTTAAAAGTAGGGTGGTGTATAAAAGTATGACTATTATTGTTTTTTAAATTGTTTTTTGAATATAATAAAATAATAACTTTTTTAAAAAATTATTTTTTACTTTGTATATCAAAATAATTTAAAAATCTAAAAAAAAAATTAAAAACAAATTTTAAATATTTAAGAAATATTGTTTCAACTGTTTTCCCATAACTTTTTATTATTTCAATGTGAGAGTAGATTTCAAACCAAAAAATAATAATTAAAACAATAAGAATAAGAAATAAAATACAAAATAAATTTTATTTTTGATTAAAAGATGAATTTGAAAAGAAAATTAATTTAACAAAAGGACAAAAAAAATCAATTAAAAGGAGGATCAAATTGAAAATAATAACTATCACAAATAAAAATTAAATAAAGAAATTGAAAATAAATCAAGATTTTATAAAAGAACCATGAAAAAAAATTAAGAATCAAAAGAAAAACAATCAAAGTAAAAATCCTTGTAAATCAAAGAATAACTTTGAAATTTTACTTGGTGGGGGGGTGTGGGGGTGTTGGTGGCGATGAAAAGTGTCACCACTAACTACATGCACCATCTCAAAAGAAAAAGGATGTCGCAAGCATCCAACGACATGATGGAATGAAGAATTTTGTTGTTAGTAGGTGTCATATATATTGCCTGAAGGGCACAGGCACCACCCATATGCTGGTGTATTTGTTGTACATGTCAACCATTTTTTATTTGTTTGTGATTTTTTTTATATTTAGTCAAATGCCAAGTTTTTCCTTAGCTGAACTAATAATAATAAAAAAAAATCATTTTAAAAATACAAAAAGCCATGAACTCCTGTTTTAAATTTTTTGTTTTTAAAGGTATTTTGGTCAATTCATTGTGCTTTTTATTTTTTTATATTTAATAAAATATCAAATTGTCTCTTTATTTAATTGTTAATAACAAAGAAAAAAAAACATTGTAAAAATACAAAAAAACTCTTGGACATCAATTTTTAAATTTTTATTTTCAAGAACATTTTGGTCTTTTTTTTCTATGTTTTTGAAATAAAAAAGATGTTTTTTTGCAACCAATGTAATAATAACTAGCATGTTTTATAAAAAAGATCTTAATATCAATAACTAGTTCAATATTTCTTGTGTGAAGGGTAAATTTATTATTATTACATTATTTAGTGGAACAATGCAAATACATTTGTGCCTAATTCTTGTGAACAAGTTGAATTTTACCAACACAGGATCTTAAAATTGAATCATGATTAGGTTTCTAAATTATTGAAAGATATTTGAAAACAGGAATTATGAACAGGAAGTTTAAATTATTAAGAACCCATGACGCCATTTCCAACTTACAATAAACTTTGCCAACGAGGTATTGGGCAGTGATAAAAGCCTCGAGGGTATCCAAGATCAAATCTTTCCACCTCAGAAGAAACTAAAAAGCTAAAAGAAAACACTTATGAGACCATAAAACCTCAGGAATTCCTCCCTACTTTCTGGAAGAGAACTTGCAGTTCATACGAGAAACACCTTAAGAGCTGGAAATTAAGGCAATACATATGACAAGAAGCTGTTTAAACTTCCATAAGCAAGAGAAATCTCGACAAGTATGAGGGGCCTCGTTGAAGCCTGTCTTTATTCAGAGCAGCAAACATCTCAGGCTCCCCAACCTCTAAGAACAGTAGCTCGAGCAACACGGTTAACTCCTAGAGTGAAAGCTCCCATACGCAGATCACAGTTGTGGGTTTTGCACATCTCTTTCACATCTTTGAAGCCTCTGGTCATGTAATTCTTTAGTTCATTGTTCACCTTCTCTTCATCCCACATGAATCCTTGGATGTTCTGCAATGCGCAAGCAGCAAAAAAAGAGAAAAAATTATTACTTTTACCGAGCTCATATGGAAAATGTACCAGTGTTGGTATTTGCAGGAAGTCCCGATTGAATGTTACATGCAAGAAGCAAAATAATGTCAGAAAATAGGGAAAACAATCCTAGAATTTCGAGTTCCTGTTTTCTGTTCTTGATCTTTCAGACATGCAAGCTTGAACGCATCACAGCAGAAAATGCGAGCAGAACGATTAGCAGAGCAATTTGGCATTTCATACCTGAACCCACTCGAAGTAACTAACAGTGACTCCTCCTGAGTTAGCAAATATATCTGGAAGAATCACAACACCTTTCTTTGACAAAATCTGTAGAAAGACAACAAAAAAACAATTATTATTTCACAAAATCTTAGGTGGGCATCTACAACTCTAAACCTGGCACTAACCTCATCAGCCTCAGGGTCAGTTGGATGGTTAGCAGCTTCAATAATAAATTTGGATTTGATATCACTTGCATTCTCCCTTCAATCAGACGAGAGAACATTTAGTTCAGGATTATCCAAGAAATATAAAGGAAAAGGAATGTATCTTATTATTAATTATCCAAGAAATATTATTTCATTTGCAAGTTAAAATATATTTTAGAGGAAAGATCCTTGTGATTGAATATTTTGATGAGAAGAGAAGCTCCTGTTATGAAAAATAAACCTGTTGATGACACCTCCAAGGGCTGCTGGGATGAGAATGTCACAGTCCTCAACTAGTATTGATTTGGGATCGATCGGATCCCCACCATGGAATCCTTTCACACCTTTGTGTTCATTGGCATGTTTGAGTAGGCTTGGAATATCAAGCCCTTTGGTGTTCTTTATAGCTCCGGTGATGTCACTTACGGCAACGATCTTCCCTCCCTGCTCGCTGATTAGTTGGGCTGCCCAGGCACCCACATTTCCAAAACCCTGAGACATGCACCTCCATTAGATCAGGTGGACTTTTATGTGTGAAACAATACCAAGACAAGCTGAAATAGAGTTCAGAGTGCACCTGTATGACGAATCGTTGCCCTGATATGGTCTTCCCGTGCTCCTTAAGCAAGGCTTCTGTAGCGAAGAGCACTCCTCTTCCAGTGGCGGCATCTCTTCCTAGAGATCCACCGAGATCCTGGATTTAAAACAGACAAGAAGAAAAACCAAAAGGACTGATATTACTGCTAGAATTTACAAGATAGACTGTGAGGAACTCAGCAGTAGGAAATATTTCAATGCTAAAACCTTGTGTCTCCCCCCCATCAGAAACAAGAACATAGATTATTTAATGCATTCTTAAATGCGAAAAACAATGAGCAAAGCAGAAAGAACTCCGGAATTTGCTGGCAAACAGCAGGAATGTGAGTTCAAGAAATTAGAAAAAGCTAGCGGAAGGTAACAGGAAATGACAGATATTACAATGAAGAGTTTAGTATACTTACAACTGGTTTTCCAGTGACAACAGCGGGTGAGTAGCCATGAAACTTGGAGTATTCATCCAGTATCCATGCCATAGTCTGCTTAACCAAAACACAAACATATCTTAATATATTCAGAAATGTCTTCAAAACACACTTGGAAACTCTTTTCAGTTCATCTCTTTCATGATACTAAATAACATATCCTTTGCTACAAGACATGCTTTCAGTGCCGCACCTGTGGACCAGTTCCCATGTCAGGAGCTGGAACGTCTGTGTGGATTCCGATTAGATCATGTATCTTTTGAGTGAACACACGGGTAAGTCGTTCCAGTTCGGACACACTTAACTCCCCTGGATTACACCCTATTCCACCTTTAGCCCCACCATAGGGAATGTTCGCTACTGCTGTCTTCCATGTCATAAGTTGTGCTAATGCATTGACTTCATCTGGATCAACCTAAATAACCCGAACGATCATAAGAACTGGAGCTCAAACTATACTAGTAATCTTGGTATATAGATTTATCTAGTCCACCCATGAACTTATTTGAGATTGCAAAAAAAAAAAGAAAAAATATGGCATTCGTGAACTTTGCAAAACAGAGAGGTTTTTCTTGGCATTATATCTAAATGACGCCATGACTACACTGGTTAGAATTTAAGCTACCTCTGGGTGGTATCTGATTCCCCCTTTCATGGGACCTCTGGCATTGTCATGTTGAACCCTGAACCCAACAAAAGACGCCAAAGTGCCATCGTCTTTGGGTATGGTACATTCAACCTGCAATTGTTTTTATCCAAGTCCATTAGAACAGCAGGGCGTACAAAAATAAATCATTTTTGATGTGCTATTTAAGGATGATAATAAATAACTTCTATAATCACCTTAATCTCTCTGAATGGAATCAGCAAACTTTTCTCAAGCTTGGAGTCCAACCCCAATAGCTTAGCTGCCCGCTTGAAGTTCCTGTTGGTTGCCACTAACGCATTCATGGTTGCTCCTGAAGCTTTCTGAAGAGCTAATCCCAGAAGTTAGTCCCTTGTTTGTGGATAAAGATGAGGAAAATACACCAATTTATAGGTTCCCACAAGAATAGAAAATGGGAGGTGTATCAAGCAATCGGACAAAGTCTACCTAAAACAATAGTTTGAATATATTATGGAATATGAGACGAGAAACCGGCAAAGCAGGCAAAAATCTTTCTTCGGTCTCTTAATCTGACTAGTAAGTTTCATCCATCTCCTCAGACATGCATAAACATCTTATAGTCATAGTCTACTTGCCAGAACTATAAGCAAATTAACAAAAGAAGACATAAGCTGTGGGTTAAATATCATGGCCAAAAAGAGTTTATCTTACAAGGCATTCAAAATCATTAGGCAATTAATCTTGCCATGATCCAAACTCCTGAACATGTATAAGCAGTTTACCCTAAACCTGGACTTAGCTTTCACTGCTCAAACCTACTCCACTAACAGATCCTCTTCAGACAAAAAAATACTGTAAAGTATGTGTGCTTTTAACCATCCAGCTTTCAGGACCAAAACTAAATCCACCTCTCTGATATGAAAGGGCACAGGGTGACAATAATGGCAACCTTGAAACGTGATTTAATTTGACTACAACAACTTTCGTGAAAATGCATGCTTGCTTGTTAACCTAGTGGGAATCTGATCTGTATCCAAAGTGCCATCCCTATCATCATCTACTACAAGTAATTAAGAAACGCGTGTGGGGAAAGGGATGTGGGTGCTAAACACAGTAGTTTGTAATTAGCTTTGCTAATAATTAAAAACACTGTCTATCAGATAGTAACGTATCAGTTCTGCCGAGGAAAAGGAAAAACTCTCATACTTTCTTAACGTTTCCTCCAAAAATAACCTTATCGCAACCTGTCTGGCTGGCTTAGATGCTGACACACAATCAACTATTTAGACTATGCAAGCACACAAACATTCTAGACCGTTGAGTTTTTCTCGAAGTTCATCACCATCATCACCTGGAAAAGGACAATCTTGAACTAGTAAAGAACTCACGGCTAACAAGGTCTAAGATGTTGGTTAACTTGGCAGAGTCACATATACTGTTAATGATAACCAAATTAAACAACAAAGAAACGGGTTGCTTACATGGAGTTGACTAGTGAGAGTTATCAAAGCCAAAACTCCAAGGTGATTAATCAAAAGCAAAAACAGCACGCTTCACAGCCATTATATATATATATATATATATGTGTGTGTTTATAAGCTGAGGGAGAAGGAGTTTGCTTTGAATCACCATAAAGGGATGAATTTGGAGGTGGGCTACAAGATAGAATGGAAATTAATAATGATGAACAGTACCAGATTATCAATAGTTGTAATTCTCTGTGTTTGATTGGCTCGGGCAACGTGATGGGGACTGGCTTCATCAGATTAATAAATGCTTGCCGATATGGTTGCAAGGTAGATAAGCACAAACATCAATATATACACTGTTCATGGAAAACAGAAAAGAAAATACTACAAATAGCCGTGCTATTCTTTGATATCAATGTCAAAATCATTTCTACTAAGTTGTCAAAATAATGGCCATCCTAAAGAGGAGCCTTCATGAATATATATTTTTTTAATGAGGCTGGGGCCTTGTTTTCATCAAATAATCAAAGCCAAAAAAAAGGCAAAAATAAGGATAATAAAGGCAAAAAAGTGTAAAATATAGAGGACCTAAACTCAAAGTGCTCTCCAACGTCCCTACTCCTCGCATCAAATTAATAAGCTCAGGGACGTGGGGAATAAAATTACCAAAATTTTCTCAACACTTTAGCCCTTTTGGCTTCCTTTTTAATAAATGGCCAAGTGACAAAAAACCAAACCATATGTCATCTTCCTTTGCGTGCGGGTACACCAAACATGAACTGCATGGCATTTCTTGAACCAGCAAAAAATAACAAAAATCAAAAGACACATAAAGAGGATACTGTTAATGAAAGTCTTACCCCAAGATGTTGTGAAGAAGACAACTCGATCTCTTCCCAAATTCAGCAACGATGATCCAAGTTAAGCACCAAATCTACGAATAAATAGTGTAACATAAAGAAACTATAACAGAATGGGAATCGAATTCCTTAAGAATCCAAGAAAGAAGATTTTATCTCCAAGTACTTGGCAAACCAAATCTAAATTCTGCTAACATATATACATAAATTAGCCCTAGTTGGTGTGTCTCCAACATGCTGCTAGCATTTTCATGGAAGAATATGATGCCCTCCGATCCTATGTGCTCGAGACAGCATCAAGCCACTCAGCATCCATTAATTAATGTAGTCACAGGTTACAGACACAGTTGGTGATCGTCATAAGAGAATGTTTCAGGATAGAGAGAAAAGTAAGAGAAAGAGAGAGAGAATCATCATACGTGGAAAACAAAATCCTCAACTTTGGCAAGATTCTACTGCATGAACGTGAATCCTACGCGAAACCCATCATTAATGTTGTTGAAAGGATTTATCAGGGGCTTGCCAGGTAGGGGGGTTTTATAGAGAAATTAAGTACTGCTAGCTTTGCTTTTGGTCACCGTGATCATGATGGTGTGTGAAATAGAGAGACTAGTGCCCATTAGAGGTTATTTAAATCTTTGCTTTTCATGTATAGTCATTAATTTATAAGCCAGGAAGATTGCATAAAGAGAGGAAAGTGCAAGGAAATGGAGAAGAACATTATTAACCACAAGAAGTTAATTATCAAAGTTTCAGTTTCTTGTGAAATTATGGTATCATCTTTCTTCTTCTTTTTCTTCCTTTTTTCTCATATATAGCGACGGCAGTGTGATTGAGAGCTCCAAATTATCAAAATTTAATGAATTTTAATACACTTTGAATTGTTAATTAATAGTTTACAATTTAATGTCTAAAAAACTCCCAAGCATGAAAATACTAATTCTAGTTCTATGAGTAATATTCTCCCAGCTGCTCCCACTTTACACATGATTATTCCTTTTCATTCCAGTTCAAGATTGGGTAAAATGGAGCTGGGTAATGAGTTCAAGATTCTTATTGGAAAAAAAAAAAAAGGTTTGAAACTGCATTTTGCCTTATAATAGGAAGTAAACTGCAGAATTATAGGATATAATTATAGAAAATTATATTTCTCTAGAAATGTCTTATACGAACTACTTGCATTGGAGGATGCAGATGAAGCCTTGTCCACTAGCCCACAGGGTGTTTTTTTTGTGGATGGTTCTCTTCCATGCCCTCCTTTTCATATTATCTCATCAATCATGGTTGCTCCAATGGTTAATCCAGCGTTCTTGTCATGGAAACAAAAAGATCACTTGATCATGAGTGCTTTATCTACTGAGATTCTACACTTGGTTCTTGACTGTAAAAAATCACACAATATATGGCTAACTCTTGAACAATCTCTTACATCTTCTTTGAACTCACAAATTAAGCAACTTCACGAGTCCTTCCAAGAATCAAGACAAGGAGATGATATTTTAAACAAAAAGCCAAGTCCTTTTTGATGAGCTTGTTGTCGCTGGAAGACCAATTACCTTGGAGAACTAATTCAATCTTTATGTGTTAGGGGTTTGCAAGGAGAATTTAAATACTTGATCACTGACCAAAATTGACACTGACTTGCATAGTTATTTTCTCAGTTATGAATACCTTCATAAGAGTTCTCTTTAACCTATTGCCAGCTTCCACACAATGACACCATTATTGCCTACACCTTCCACTATCTCTTCGACTTTTTTTTGTTCAACGCCAGCTATTTCATATCATTATCACGATCCAATCCCCAGATCCATGAACAAAACATAAATAAATTGAGAATTTAATAATTTAGTTCAGAAGCACTTAATTGATGGACCTCAAAATAGCTTAAATTAGAAAGGGAATCTCACATATGATTCTGGAATGTTATGAAAAACAATGGCCTTCATTTGTTTTCCCGGCTGACTAAAATGGTGCCCAGAGGCCATCGTCACGTATGATTCGTCACGAATTGGTAAATGTGCCTATACGGACAAGCCTCACCATGAATTTTTGTTAATTGTTTTTGGTAGACATGACTATTTTTCTACTACTCATGCTCCATGTCGTGGCGACATCAACTTTTTTTTTTTTTAATTCGGGTATTCGAGCCAGCTTGCGCGTACCACAACTAATCCCCAGGCTCATTAAACATCCTGCAAGCCTAGTGAGCATGTAAGGTACCGCGGGGATGACAGACATATACATAGAGGGTCAAACCCGAGACAGGAACAGAACAAGTCACACAATTGACCACAACAGCTAGACCCTCAAATGTGACATCACCTCTTCTTGTAATGAGGGGTCGGGCATGGAGTGGAGGGTGCATCTGGGAAAGAGGATTTAGTGGCGTAATATAAAATCCATGAGCCCATGACATATCATAGAGTGGCTGTCTTTAATTTGACAGTATATAAAGCTCACACATGCATAAATTAGAAACAATGATGCAATTTATAGCGGGTTAATAATAAATTTTAAAAAATATTTTTTTAAAAAAAAATTAGATTTAATAGCCATATTAAATCTAGGATAGTTAGGCTTAACAATTATTTTTAAAAATAAATCTTTTTGATTTGATGGATAATAGATCCAAGAGCCTTGAGCCACACCCAATGCTCTTGGGCCTAGTTGACGGCAACATCCAACCCAAGAGCATTGAGTATAACTGCTAGACCCAAAGATATTATTATTAATAATTTTATCATTCAAATTAAATCTATGTTTTTTTTTAATAGTAATAGTATTTTAAAAAAAATATTAATAATTATATTAATAATAATAACAATAATAATATTTATAATATTAATAATATTATTAAATATATCTGACTCAAGTTCTTATAGTTTTTAATTTTACCCTTCAAGTCAAATTTATGATTTTTCTTCAATAGTAATAATATATTTTTTCAAATTTAATAGCAACAACAACAATAATAATAACGCTTACGTTTCTTGGGTATGACATCCTCTTCCAGACCTAAGTAACTTGGGTCTGACGCTTCTGGCAGACCCTAGCTCCTAGGGTTCGATTATGCCACACTCAAGTTTCTGGGGTTTGGCCAAATCAAACCAAAGTTTCTTAGGTATAACATCACTTTCCAAACCCAGGTAACTTGGGTATGAGCGCCCTTATTAGACCCAAGTTCTTATAGTTTTTAATCTCTTCAAATTAAAGTTATAGTTTTTATTCAATAGTAATAATATTTGTTTTTCAAGTTTATTAATGATGATGATGATTATTATTATTATTATTATTATTATTAATTTTACCCTTCAAATCAAATCTATGGTTTTTTTTCAAAAGTAATAATTATATTAATAATGAAAATAATAGTATTAAAACATGTCTAACCCAAGTTCTTATAATTTTAATTTTACCCTTCAAATCAAATATATGGTTTCTTTTTAATAGTACTAATATGTTTTTTTTAATTTAATAATAATAATAACAATAATAACAATCATGTGTGATGTTAGACCTAGACGTGGGGGTCTGCAGCCCCAGGTGCTTTTACAAACCTAGACACAGGTTTTGCCTTAGCGTCTAGGGTCTAACAGACATGTCTAACTCCAATGCCAAGTGTCTAGCAACTATGTCATTCCCTAATGTTAGACCCCAAAAAACCTCAACGGACCATTTTGTCCCCAACCATTCTTTCAATGCTAAATGTATCCCATGAAAAAGACAATTTCACCCCTAACTGCATGCTTAGCAAGTTTTTTTGGTAAAGACAATTACATCATTACACTACTCTAAATCACAGTGATATGTGTCTTGGTTTAGCAAAATGATGAACGGTGAAAACCCCATGCCATTTAGCTTTCTTTATAATATGGTCAAATTTGATGATTCAATAGCTTATGGGAAAAAGATTCAAAAATTCCAATTTTCAAAAGTTTCGAAAGGCGTGTGTGCATATGCTTGTGCAACATGAAGTTCAAATTAGACCAGATATGGTCAAACAAAAGGCACCTACATGTTAGAAATCATGCAAGGATCAATAATCTATCATCCATTCATTTCGATTATTAAAGAAACCTCACGATTTGATCAAAATAGGTTTTGATTCAAAACCAAAACTCTATGAATAAATCCCATCAAAAACTTGTTATTGATGCAAATAAACCTTAAATTATCTATTAATCATGCATAATGAAGGTGTGTGTTCAAAGAAATTGACCAAAACTAGTCTAAATCTTGGGGCTAAGATAATGCTCTTTCCAAGAACACGAAGAAAATTGCCCAGAAAAGCCAGCCACTGTAAAGCCCTAAAATTTTGTATTTTTTACCTCTAAAGCATGTTTCCCTCACTCCAACAAGTCATACTACCAAAATAAAAAAACTACCAACTTAAAACAAACTACATGTTCATGCAATATAGATTCAAAATTGATTTTCTAAAGTCATTTTGATCACGAACAAACCTAGCACAACCAGAAAAAACATCCTTGCTTAAACATACATTGCTTAAATTAAACAATAACTTAAACAACACTATACATATATATATATATATATAACAAAAAAATATATATAAAAAAAACACCTCAAACAAGCCACAAAGACCTATTTTTGGATTAGAAAATATATTTTGAATAACTACTCTCTATTATGCTTTTCTTTATAAAGTTTTGTCTCTCACAAACCTACTATGCTTTTAAAACTTAGGAAATCTTTTATGTTAAGCTCCTGGACCCTTACACTTGGGTTTTTTATGAATATTTTCCTACTTTTTTTCTTCCTTTTTCCTTTTTTTTTTTCAGCTCTCTTCTTCAAATAGTATTTATAGGGTTTTGCTAGGGTTTTGAGAGGTTTTGAATCCATTTCTGACCTCTTGATCTTAAGGTAAATGTTGTAAACCCTTAAAACAAACCCATTTAGGAGCTTTTTTGTATGAACACGTGAAAAGAAGGTTGATTCTTGCACAATTGTGTTTCAGTCATAGCTGACTAAGTTGCCCACTTTCGAGGCCTTATCAAGCAATTCTGACTTTATCATCACCTAAGACCACTTAAAGTTGGTAAAGGGGATTCACACCTTTCATTTGGATCTAATATTGTGCAATTTAGAGGTCTGTAGTTTCATATTCATTCATTTAAAGTTACCAACTCAATTAGGCTAAACTATCAAAACAAAGGTTTGTCTACCAAATGACATGTCACTCACATTTTCTTCATAAAGTCTTAACAACGTGTCTTTCAAGGTTTTTAATTTGGGATTGGAAAATTTTGTTTCAGTCCCTATTCTTCTAATTTTTTTAATTACATCCATAATTGTCTCTAAACTTTTAAGTTCATGCAATTTCACCCCAGTTAAAATTCAACTACCAAAACCTAAGTTGATCGTCTTTTTCATTATGATCCTTGATTTTAAATTTGTGTATTTTTACCCTCAATTAACCAATAAACTTTTAATTTTCTCAATTTGGCCCCTCATTTGGTTAATTTCAGCCTTTACATTCACGCTTTTTTCAGTTTGGTCTTTAGTTTTTGATTTTTTTTAAATAAGTCCCTAATTTCCCATCAAACTTTAATATTTACACAATTAAGCCTCTGATTTTACCAAATTAACTCGTCAAAATTACAATTTGACCCCATACTTTAATTTCTTCCGATTAAAGTCTAAATTGACTTGAAAGATCAATTTTTCTTGCAATTAAACCCTTAATAAAATCAATTAAACCGTGAAAGATTCCAACTGAGTCCTTAAACATCCAATTTTAAATTTCTCTCCTCAAGTTGAATTTTCTTTATCAATAGGGCCTTCATCAATCGATGTCTTCTTCTCAACTCAACTGACCTGAAACCCTGAATCCAGTGATCCACTTCAACTAGCGCTTTCCAAAAACTACTTCTTTGTTAGTCTTTTGAATTGTTTGAGTCTTATTTCAAGATTTGTTTCCTGTAAAATATAACCTTGTGCAATGCTTTGGGGTTAAATGCTCACATCCTTGCTTGGTTTTGAAACATAAGTCTCACCCTTTCTTTGGTTTCCTATAAACTCCTTTTATAGTGTGAGCTTGTCCAGTTTTTTTGAATTTGTATACTAGAACTAGGATTTGTTTATTGTGCCTCTTACCCACCTCATTCTTAGAAAGAAGTCTCCAACTTTTGTTTCTTATAGGACCTATTTCATACTCCACTTAATATATGATTTGACAATGATTTCTATTATGCTTTTGTCAATGCTTTAATTGCCTTTTTTCATTTTAAAGGCTTTTTGGTTTTGTTTCAACACATAAATCTTTTTTAAGAAGAAAATATTTGTAAGACTTGGTTTTGATTATGAAAATTGAAACTTTCAACATATGTATCAAAACAGTTCTTTAAGCAACCCCCTGATGGTTTTATTGGATCTTAGAGTGTAGGTCGTTCTTATGCAAGGTTTTTACCAAAGATGACCTTTTATTTCAACTTTCAAAGAGTTTTCAAGTATTTACTTACGATCTGTATAGAATCAAAGTGTTGCCTCATGTTAGAATTTACATTTTTCTTGTATGAATAAAAACGGGTCACTACTTATTTATCACTTTGTGTGAATGATAAGATCGTTGTTTATCAACTCCGGTTATGTGTGCTTGATTAGAAAAGACTTATAAAGGCATGTAATACAGGTTATAGCTATGGGCTATGAAAGAAATAGATGCTTTTGAGGCTAAAAATATATTTAAGGGTTTGAAGATTTAGGATCACTTTTCTTTTATCTATAGCTCCACATTCATTTATTTGAATTTGTCAACCCAATCAGCCAAAATTGTCAAAAGAGATGCTAGTTCATAGAACAACGTGTCACTCACATTCTCTTCATTATGTCTAAACGACACGTTGTTTAGGGTTTTTAATTTGAGATTGGAAAATTTTGATTGAGTTCTTTTTCTCCTAATTTCTTTTAATTACACTTATAATTATCTCCAAACTTTTAATTTCATGCAATTTCACCCCTATCAAACTCAATTGACAGCCCCTAAGTTGACCACCTTTTTTATTATGGTTCTTAGTTCTGAATTTGTGTATCTTTACCCTCAATTGACCAATAAACTTCTAATTTCTTCAATTTAGCCCCTTATTTGGTCAATTTCAACCCCTATATTCACGTGTTTTTTCAGTTTTGGTCTTTGATTTTGAATTTCTTCAATCAAGTAACTAAATGCCCATCAAAATTCAATATTTATGCACTTAAGCCCTTGATTTTACCAGATTAACTCTTAAAAATTATAATTTGACCCCCAGACTTTAATTTCTTCAAATTAAAGTCTAAATTAACTTTAAAAATTAATTTTTCTTGCAATTAAACCCTTAATAAAATCAATTGAACCTTGAAAGATTTCAATTATGTATGTAAACATCTAATTTTGAATTCCATATTAAGCATCCTACGAAGCCACCAACATGTAAGTCTTTAATCACTTTCTCCTAAAGAAGAATATGGGACACAAGGCCAAGAAACCCTTTACATTTGCGATATTCATCAACATGTTTCTTCTTTTAACACTGGTTCTATAGTTCTTAATCCTACTCATACAACTCTTTCAAATAGTCAAAGCCAATGACCTCACCCCACAAGATCACCAACAATGCAACTCTGGTGCTCAAAACATCAACTACCTTATTTTGAAACCTAATTTGTGCACCATCTAGATTATAAATTTTTCTTGAAAGGTAACCCATCGAGCATACATGTCTTTATAGAACTTTAATGATTCATGATCTGAATATATAATGAATTATTTATAAGATTGCATTTGATTAATATTCCAAGATAGAAGGGATTGATATAGAAGAGACGGAAACATATTTTATTGAAGAGTTGCGATAGAAACATAAAAAATAAATCTTGTCTCTAGGACAATTTCAAAGTAAATTTCTAGGGAGAAATGTCCCTTATGTTTCAACTATCTTCATCTCTTCTACTTTGATATAGTAACTAAATACTACTTTAAAGATGTTGTATTGTCAAGAGAGGGGAACTTTAAATTTTTGAAAATCTCTTCGAGAATTTTTTCCTCCCACCAATTTAAATTAATATATTGTCTTTTTTTAATATTTTCTTACCTGTATTTAGGAACTCTATTCAAGCCATGTAATTAACATTATTGTAGTTTATTTAGAAGCTATAAGTTTTAGATGATAAAGAAAATATTCATTCAATATGATATTTTAAATTCCACATTCATCATTAATTTCTTAAAAATACGGCATATTTATCTAATTATTTCCATGCAAAGAGTTACTTGAAACTATGACTTGATATCAATATGATAACGATTCTTTCATATAAATGAAATACACAACACAGATCAAAATCGAGAATTATTGACACTCAACTCTTCCTATCAATGTATGATCAATGTATAAGATTATCATTATAAAGTTATTGTTGTTCATTGTAAAAGCTAGCCATGCCTAGAAAAGCATTTCTATCATTTTAATATTGTTGGTTTAAATTAAAGGGTGTTTGAAAGTATAGTAATAGTTTTTTTTTTAATTATTTTTTGCTTATAAATACATTAAAATAATATTTTTTATTTTTTAAAATTTATTTTTGATATAAAGATCCAAAAACATAAAAAAAAATTAATTGAAAGTAAAAAAACTAAATTTTAGCTGACCTCCATTTGGACTGTTGCACTCCTAAACAAGGGCTACTTAAGACTGAAATTAAACTACTGGAGATAGACATTGATGTTCAAAAAAGTTGGGATTCCACTACTTCAGCTCATGGAGAGCTATTGCCTTGAAAGTGTTTTAAAGAGACAAAGAAAAATGGATATAAAGTAATCACCACTAAGCTTTTCTGCTCTATCCACAAAAGCTCCTGTTTGCATTCAATTAATTATAGTGCTTGTTTTATATATTGTACGTATATATAATACAAATGACATGACGACCCAAGAAGAACAGAATTCTAAATAAATAAATAAGTTGCTCCCTGCTTTTTTTTTTAATTTCGTACATTCGTTTCAGAGGAAGCCCTTCTGCTGCAACTATTTTCCTCTCTTTCTTTTTTGCCCTAATTTCATAAAAAGCAAATTATTCTTACAAGAGAAGAGACAACTTGTGAGGAGGCATTTTGATGTTTTAGTTCCCATCAACTGGGGTCTAAAACAAAATGTATTCCCTATAGGAAAAACACTAAAAACCAAATGCATAAAGTGGAATATTTCTCCTACAAAAGGTGCATGGGATGCTTCCTTTTCTTTTTGAATTCTTCAATCGAAATGGCTGCTAAAATCCAAAACTAGTAGTGAAATTAAATGGAAAACCTTGAAAACCACTTTAGAAAAAGAAACTTTCAATGGAAATAATTAAAAATAAGAAAAAAAAAAGGGACCAAGATGTTGAAAACAAGAGACATGAGCTTGTGGGAGAGGCCACTAGGGAGAGCCTTGATGGAAATCCGTCTCAGAATCTATGACATCCCTCCACTGCCATAAGCACAGCTCATGTAAATGGATTCCTTCTTTGTTGGGAATCTCATAGATTCCACTACGCTAAAGAAGCACTAACTTTTGTTATGGGATCCTTACCAAAAGTAAAAACTCTCTCCTTTTGTGTTTTCCATCGGCTTATGTTTTCCATCGCCATTGATAGAGCTTAAACTGTTTTCATTGATTAAAGAAATCTCTTGTCATTGCTAAAACTTGTACGTACGTTCAGTAGGTTTTAGATTTGATATTTCTCAGGATTTTCTTGTGAAGATCACGAAATAGAGAGCTTGTTCTTTCGATGCATAAGATTTAGTGGCTATATAGTTCAATATTTAGGGTTTAAGAAGTTTTCTGTTAAAAATGTTTGAGATCTCAAGTTATCTAAGAGAAATCAACATTTCTTTCGACTCCAAATTTTTCTCACGTATCTCCAACAATTTGGACATGAAACTTACGAATTAAAACTTCAAATGTCTTAAATATTATTGAAGTGTGACTTGGGAAACATTGCTACTCAAATTTAATCGAGCCAAAAAAATGGGTTTCATGAAATGAGTTCGTAGCCTAAAATATGCATGAGCTTTCAAGTTAGGTTCCATCAATGATTTGTTTTTGGAGAGGTGGCATTAACTTCAATTATGGAAGTATTTCTTATTTCAATTAATTAAAAGTCCTTTTTTTTTTCAAGGTGTGTGTTATCAGTATATATGTATCCATTTTTTATATCTATAAAAAAAACTATATTCTCAAAACATCTTTGTAGCTTTATATATAGAAATCTTGCTTATACAGAAAACTTCTCACTATAATTACAAAATTTCACTACAACGAGAGGGATTATAACTATTTTTTTCCATTTAATTGGGAAAAGAAAACTGATTGTGCCTATAAGCACGATTAATGACATGGGATGATGTATAGCTGCTAAGTATAGAGACCAAATATTATTTTGGTGAAAACTCTATTTATTTTCATGTGTTTATTCGTTATTTTTCCCTTTATTATTTTTTAATTTTATCTATATTTTTTTTTAATTAACATTGGTGTCTAGATTAGCTTGTGTGTATCTCGAGTAATCCCACGGGTTCTGAAATTAATGACCATGTAAGCCTCCAGCAATCATGAAGTTTATAATACTTGAACTGATCGATGATCTCTGGAGAGCAAACTCGGGGACTGACCAGTTAAATTACACTTTTTAGGGTTAACTTTATCCATATTAATTTTACTTTTAAGAATGATGATATCCATGGTCTACACAGACATGAAGAGGCATGCCATAAAATTTATATACATGGCAGATATATATAAATTTTATGGAAGATAAAGGAAGGCTAAAAGTCCAGTTTCACCAGCCTTCCGAACGTTAATCGAGTCCCAAAGCCCTGGTGTCCTAGCTGGCTCATGCATCTTGCCCAATGTTTAGTGGCGGGAGGTAGAAAAATCTAAGAATTGAATGGCCTTTGCCTCAATAAATCTCAAGCCACATCAAATTTCTAAAAGTCATTTATTAGATATCTCTGTTTTTAGTCATACAAAGATTTATTTCTAAGTCGTCAGTTTTGACAAATTATTGAAAAGACATGAAACTAGCATAAAAATACTCTAATCATTAAATGAAATAAACTGATAAGAGATAAAATTAGAAAACAAAATCAATAAAAAAAAATAAAAACTAAATTGAATATAAAAATTAAATGAAATATAATATTTATAGAAGAAATTAAAAAATAAATAAAGTTAAAAAAGTATCAAAAGCAAAAGAAAAGGCAATTAAGAGAATAAAAATCAAAATTAATATAAATACAATTTAAAGGACATAATTGATTTTTGGATGGGCTGACATAAAAATCAAGGCAATGAAAAAGAATAGAAAGAGGGGAAGAAAAAAGGCTCATCAGAGCCAATATAAAGCTCCATCGCTTACACGTGTACCACCACTATAAAGCGGATAACACTTCACTTCAATTGTCATTACAGGCAAAAGCATTTCACCACCGAAAGGTGTCACATGCATGCCCAAATAGCATGGGCACCTTCCACTTGGTGGTGCATGTGCAGCACATGTTAATTATTTTTTAAAATTAATTTTATATGTACAAAGACTTAATTGCCCCTTATCCAAATAAATAATTATAAGAAAAAAAAAAGGCATATCAAAAAGTCTGAAGTGCCCATAATCATACGCTTTTTGTTTTTTTTTTCCTTTCAAGGGAAATGTGGTCAATTTACAATCCATCCAAATCATGAAATGTCATGAAAGCCCTTAACCCAAGTTATGTTTTTTTAAAAAAAAAAAAAAAATGGGTATTAAAGTTATTATCATGTGCATCAAATATGTAAAAAAACTTCTTTATCCCCATGGAATTTGAAAATGACAAACATACCCTATAGAAAAGACTGTTGCACCCCAAGATAAACTTTATGTCATTAATTTACTCCATGTTTAATAGTTGTTACTAGCTATTTGATTTGCATTTTATCATGGGTCAGATAATTTTTTTCTCCAATAAAAAAAATTAAATATGTATTGAAATATGATTCTTCAAGTCGCTTTTGGATATAAAAATTTCTAAATCGTAAATCAAAATGTGTACACACGCATCTAATTAATTAAATTGATATTTCATCAAGAGTTAACTAAGATAAAGATATTTGATTTCGAAACATTGGTTATGCACCCAGTTATATTTAATAACTTTTTTTCTTAGTAGAACTTTTTTATTTAATCAAATGACTACCATACCAATAAAAGGTGAAAAAAAAATCATTAATGAAAGTAAATTGAATAAAATTATAAAGCTTAACTATAAAATAACCCAATATTTAATGGCAAGATTGGAAGGAAAAAAAAAAGCCAATATAATATTGAAGGAGAAAACATGAAAAAAAATATCAATTTAAAAAATTCAAAAAGAAAGATAAATAAAAAGAAATATGATAATTTGGGTCTTTTTTAAAATTAGTGAAAAAAACTCTATAAAAATAACAAAACTCAATGTCCAATTAAATAAATGTTGATGCTTGAAATGTAAAAAACATGAGTTTAAAAAAAAAATCAAAACAACTTGAGCAAACCTTTAAACCTGAGTTAATTTTTAAAACTCACACCTTGCGAAACTCTAGACTCGGACTCTATTAAGAAACTCAATTCTAAAATAATTTAATGTTGAAGGATGACATTGAAAAAAAAAATTAAAATTGTCAAAGTAAAACAAATAACAATCAAAATAATAGAAATCAAATTTGATAGGAAAAAGAACCTAAGGATGCTAAAATTGTAAAAACAAATCTAAAAAATTATCTCAAACAAAAAAAATAACAATAAAAAAAATAAAAACCACATTTGGAAGATGAAAAAATTGAAGGGAGATGAAATTGAAAAAAATAATAATTTTATAAATTAATCTAAATAAAACAAATACCAATCAAAAGAATAAGAACAAAATCCAAATGAATACAAATTAAAGGAATGCTTTAAAAATTTAAAGGTCAGGTGTAAAAATCAATGAGATGAGAGAAAAGAAAGGGAGAAACAAAAAAAAATCACCAGTGCTAAATTAGATGCTCATTAGCCACATGTGTCACTTCACCACATAAGGGACATCAAGACGAATCCAACACCATTATAAAAAGCAGTGTCTGGCTACTAGACAGCTCCTAACACATCGTCCAAATAGCCTAAGGACCATCCACACACTGACATGTGATTGCACATGTTAACAACTTTTTAATAATATATAAATATTAAATTATAATGTTTCCCCTAACCCAACCTAATAATAATAAAAACATAAAAAAAAATAAAAAAAAAACTTGAATGAAAAGACAATGATGTATCTAAACATAAGTTGTAGAAAATTCTACTTTTAAAAGCATGTAAGTCATTCTACTGTTATAAAAAAATTGAAAATATAAAAAACAAAGCTTTGCGAAATTTTGAATCTAAAGGTATAATGGTAATTTTAATGTGTATTTAGAAATACAAAGATTTAATGTTTCCCTTAAATCTAAAAATGAAAAATGTGTCCCAATAGTATGTTTTATGATTTTGCTTTTTAAAGGGGAAAAAATACTTTTATTGTGGACATACATAATGTTCAAAAAACCACCAATTTCTACCATGTTTTTCCTTTGGTTCTTGTCTTTAAACTCATTCTCCCCTAACAAATTAGCCTAAATCAACCTATAATTTTGTTCAATAAAAGTTAAATTAAAAAAAAAAAGAATAAAACAAAAATTGTCAGCCCATATTGTTTGTGATGGGTATCATAGTAAATTCTCCACACCATTTAGATTTTACTAGCTTTGATACCCGCGCGATGCCGCGGGTCTTTTTTTTAAATAAAAAATATTTAAAAAAATAAAAATTTAAAAATCTTGGGTTTTTCTGCAAAGTTATACCCAAGAATCTTAGGTTTAACTGCAATGCCTGACCTAACAGTAATATTTATAATATTAATAATAAAATTAAACTTGCATGACTCAAGTTTAAATGAGTCTGACTGTAACACCGGATCTAAGAATATTGGATATGGGTCTGACTATAAGGTCATGTCATAAAAGTATGATAATTAAATAGATTAATTAAAAAAACAAAAAAAAATCAACAGAAAGGAAAAAACTAATGAAAAAAAAGAAAAAAATAATTGAATTAATTGGGTTAACCTTTTAAACCAGGTTATCCCGTAAAACCTGGGATTTGCGTCATGAAAGTTTGATAACTAAATAGAAAAAAAAATAACGGGTTTACCCATAATTAACCGGGTTAACCCATCAAACCAAGTTAACTCGTCAAGCCCAGGATACGTATTATGAAAGTCTGATAATTAAATAGAAAGAAAATTAACTTTAACAAACTAAACTAAATGAAAAAAATAACTCGTCAAATCAGATTAACCCGTCAAACCCGAGATTCGTATCATGAAAATATGATAACTAAATAAAAAAAATTAACATTAACAAACTAAATCAAATAAAAAAATTCATTAAAAAAATTAAAAAGAAAAAACAAAAGAAAAAAAAGTCATATAATATACTACAATATAATAATAATTATAATGAAAAAATATGGGGAAAGCTAAAGCTAAAGCTAAATTCTCAACCAACTCAATATTAAAAAAATAAATTTAAAAAAGATAATCTAAAAAATAAACATGTGAGGGAAACACTGCAGCTAAACAAAAATCATGTAAGGGAAATACTATAGTAATCCATAGTGTTTTTTTTTCTTTTTTCAAAAAGATACAAAGCTAAGTTATTAACCAGCTTAATATACATAAAAAACCGAGATCCGTGTAATGAAAGTATGATAACTAAATTAATTTTTTTTTTTCACATTAACAAACTAAATTAAACAAAAAAAAACACAAAAAAAAAGCAAAAAAAAAAACAATGAGCAAAACCAAAAAAAAAAAAAATCAAGTGTTTCACTATGTGCACAGCGATATATTATATGTAAAAAACAGAAGAAACAAAAACGAGGAAAAAAAAAAGCTGCTACAGTGAAAAACCCACGCGTTAAAAAAAATATATAAAAAAAAGAGAGAAAAAAAGCTACTATAATGAAAAAACATTAAAAAAAAGCAAAAGCAAAAGCAAAAAAAAAAAACTGCTATAGAAAACAAAAAACAAAAAATTGCTACAGAAGAAAAAACTACAAAAAAAAAAGTAAAAGGCGTGAGGAAGCTACAGTAGTTTTCCATACCTTTTAGTATATTACTTAATTATAATTAGTCAAACGTGTATAATGCTACTTTGAATGTAGATTTCCAAGTTAATTTTAAAGGTAAGAGAAGAAGGCACTAGCATTATAGATGTGTTTTTTGGTATCATGAGATTTATTAACTAATGAATTAAAAGATGATGTTTGCGTTTAACACAATGAATTAAAAAATTATTAAGTAATAAATAAATAAAAATTATGAATGCTAATTAAAGACTAGAGTTAGAAGCTAATTTTCCTCTTAAAAAGTAAAAGATAAATACAAATACAAATATATTACCTAGTCTATCCTTTTAATTTTATTCTTTTTCTTTTTATTTTATCATGGAGATTTACTATGACTGCTAACGATATATGCTTTTTATTCTTATAAATACTTAATGGAAATACAATTAATATATTTTAAATTTAACAAGAAAAAAACTTCATGTTATAAATTACAATAATCTCTTAGAGGAATATGAGATTATAGAAATCATCCAAAAGATTTATTACTATTTAAAAATAGTTAAATTAAATAATTAAAAAAATGAAAGAGAGCATATTAATTAAAAAATAAATGAAAAACTAATAAAATAAAATAAAGGTCAAGTTTGGGAGCCTTGAAAGGAAAAATCCCTAGGTGCGTTTGGTTCTCTCATTTTCTAAAAGAAAAAAGAAATGGGTGCATAATACATTGTTCACCTAGGTAAATTGAACTACAAGAATCTTGATAAGCCTATTTACAACTTTAAAACACCATTTTATTACTCTAAAAATTATAAATTTAACAAGAAAAAAGTAGTTTATAAGCCATAATCAACTTTTTTCAACACGTACAAAGGGCAATGTCACCTCCATTGAACCCTTGTTCTCCAAAACGAATACATTAACAATAATTTTGACTCTTTTTTTTGGGTAGATAGACCATTGCTTTCTCTTCTTTTTTTTTTTAGTGACTGTTTTCTTCTTTTTCAATATTCATAGATTGAAACGTGATAAAAATAAAGTTAAGAGTCGAAATGTAAAAACCATAAAGAACATGAACCATTATAAGAAAAATAAAACTTGAGGGATCAAATTGAAGTTTTTCATGCCTTTCGAACAAGTTAAATAAGAAACAACCTTTTTTATATTCATGTGTAATATTAGTCCTTGTTCTTTCAATTTTATTTAACAATAACTTGAAATTCTATTTTATAAAATCAATCTTTCATTCAACAGAAAAAATATTATATGACATCTTGCATGTGTGAAAGCATGCAAATCAAAATAAATCATAAAATATAAAATGATGCAAACATAACTTTGATGGGATAAATTAAAAAACAAGGTTCAATGATCAAAATAGAAATAATTAAAAACTTGAGGAACCTAGAAGAATATTGAATGAATCGAGTGTTGATGAACAAATCTATAGTGTTTTGCCGATATTCTTTAGCAATGAAGTCAAATTATTTTTTTATATTAATGACATTTCCTTTTCTCATATAGTATTCCTTGATTATCCACTATAAATCTTACTTTTTCAACTGCATCGTCCCTATTCAAATTCAAATTTACTGTTGCTAAGCTGCTCACCAACCATCATAAATAGTTATAGTTTTTTTTTTTTTTTTTGACTCATTCATATATATATATATATATATAAAGACGATTTGCTACTCTTTTTTTTCAAATTTTAAATTCAAATAACTCAATAATAGTTCAAATGATTTTTAGATGAAATCATTATTAGATCATGATTTTAGGTTTATTAATTAATGTAAAATATTTTGAAAATTAGTTTTTTATTAAAAATATATTAAAAACACATAAATAAATATTAATTTAATATTTTTAAAAAAATTAAAAAAAACACTTTTAAATGCATCAACACTCTTGTCAAGCTCAAATTTCAAGTAAAATACATTATCAACAAATAATTAAATTATCAAAGATAATAATCCATCCAATTTAAGTCCCCATCATTATAAATTATCATTTTTTGTCGACTTGGGGGGAAAAGGAGGGTGTGAAAGAACACTTGTTCCATCTTGAATTGATACATGCTTGCTTTGACATTTAAACCATTGACAAGTAACTGATCACTTGAGATTATCAAATTATTATTATTTTATTATTATTATTATGATAAAATGGGTACCACAAATGTAAAAAGGAAGCAAGGGATGGCTATCATGGCGAAAGTCGTAGGTGAAGCTGCCATTGACTTGGTAAGAAAAGGCTCGTTGGAAGCTTCCTTCAACAAAAACGCGTTTTACTAATTCACATCTGCAGGATTGTCTTGATAAAGCAAAGCCTCTCATCCTTTGCTTCCAATCTAGAAAAAAAGGGAAAAAAAAGTGCAAAAAGCCTCTCTTTGATCGATTGCTGCAGGATAGACACAAGGGTTTCTTGTTTTGGTGTTTCTCAAAAGATATGTGTCCTTTAAGGTTCATCTTGGTGTTTTTCTCAGCAGTTTTGGCTGGATATTTTGCATGGAGGACAGTGCGATCGTCGCCGGAGATTGACGACATGGTTTCCGATGATTCAACGGCTGAAAAGACTTCATTGGAAGATAAACAAGAATTCAATTTGAAAAGGGTATCAAGGATTCTTTTCTTGCTCTTTATCTCTATGATCCCTTGGGTTTAATCTTTCGCTTTCAAAGAAACCTTGTTTTCTTTCCTTCTCTAATTACAGGTCTTGAATGTTTCTTGCTATTGGATTTTCTTTTCAGATGATTCAAAATGGATTCTGGGTATTTGTCGACATGGCCAGTGGGAGCTACTTGTGGAGGAATTTGAAGGAGATGAAGAAAGATGCGACCTTGAAAAGCTTGTAAGGTTCAATCATGGATCTGTTTGGATTTCCTCCTCCTTTTTTTGTAAATAATAAGATCTCTGTATCATAACAGTGGGGGGAATTTGTGCTGTTGAGGGGGCTTTGTTTTGTTACTTGCTATGTCAAAACATGCTGCAGCTGTAGAATGTCAATTGAGAATCCTTCAATTAATGGACATTAACTTTATTTCAATAATCCTTCCATTTTTATTTTTAATATTTTATACATTAAAATAATTTTAAAATATTAAAAATAAAATAAATAAATAAATAAAATTTTTAAAAAACATGATTTAATCTTATTTTCAAATGTTATCCAAAAGCTTATTTATTATTGTAATAACAATTATTTTTTAAAATATTTTTTAATTGAATATATATTAAAATAATATTTTTAAATTTTTTAAGATTTATTTTTTATATGAATGAAAACACTAAAAATAATTAATTTTTTAAAAAAATAAAAATATTAAATAAAAAAATTAAATTTTAAAAAAACATGATTTAATTTCATTCTCAAATGCTATCTAAAAATTTATTTTTAGTATTATAATAACAACTGTTTTCAAAATATGTTTTACTTAAAAAAATATATTAAAATAATATATATTTTTTAATTTTTTAAAATTTATTTTTTTATATGAAAATTGTCAAAACTGTTAAAATGAAATGAAAACATTAAAAATAATTAATTTAAAAAAAAAATACATAAATGCTATAAATCTCCAAGCTTGACTGAATCCTGTCGGTCTGTCAAACGTGATAAAAGCATAGCTACACCGGCCGAGGAAAATTTAATATGCCAATGCAGCGCAAAAAGTCCAAATCCAACAGTTACATTCGAAACTCTCAAACTGAAGGCCTTAACATTTGATTTAATTTCTTGACAGCTCTTGAAACGAGAGGAGCACAGAATTATTGACATTATATAAAAAGAGGGCAAGCTAAATTCCATCTAAAAGGAAGGGAAAAAAATAAAGAAAGAAAAAGAAAAAATCCCATCTAACAAACTGGCACTGATGCTATACTGTGCATTAGAACATATGTACGAGGATTTTCAGAGAACAAATACCATTAATGCAAATCTTATGGACAGCCAGTATTAGCAGCGACACCAGCAGGAAGAGCTTCAGTTTAGGTCCGCTTGCAGCTTAATAGACATGTACAAAAGTGTGACAAGAGCACCGTGTGGGAGGGGAGCGAACCTCGCAAGATTTGAACCAACACACAGGGCTGCCGCCACCGGAGCAACTGTACTGCTGCTTGTCTTTCCAGAGGCCAAGCTAGCAAATTGGAGACACAGAACAAGCAAAACCCCACCTCGCCCACCCAAAATCCATGCAATGAAATAACCAATCTTGTACCTAGCATCCAATTGTCTGTCGAACAAAGCCATGAGACTACTGAATGTAAGAGATGATAGACATCCAAGAGTTTGCAGTAAAAAGAGGGATCAAAATGCAGATCTTAGCACTTCCTTCTTCAACCTCCTCTTCTGTCTCACAGTAGAAGGAAGGGTCCTCGCTCACGTTATAGTGCTCCCAATGTGCCCCATTTTCTTCTTCATTTCAGCCTATTTGTAGATCCTTCCCCGTCTTCAACTTCGGGGGTATAATTGTGTCTTTTAGCCTATGACCTGCCAGTATCTTCTTGAAATCTAAGTACTCGATCATACCGAGCCCTTGTCACTTCATTAAAGAGTATCTATTCAGGAAAGAGTTTGTAAGAAGGTAAAATATATAGTCTGGAAAATGGAAAATAAGATGATATGACACCCAAGAAACTAAAAGCCCCCAGCAAAAGGAGCAAGAGAAAAGGAAAACAATGGCAACTTCTACATTGCACTTGGTCAAGACCTTAAATATCATCAACTCACACACTCACTATATCCAAGTGGGCTTAGGAAAAAATAGATATGGAAAGTCAGTTTTCCAATGCTATACTTCCTTTGCCTCTTAATTTTTCCATGCAACGAACTCACTGGCCGTTGGTAAAATTTTCAATCAAGATCAGTACACCACTTGAATTCTTCCAGTCCAACAATGCTCACGATTCTATCCTACTGAACCCAAACTTGTTTTTTCTCCATGTAGGAACATAGACAGGACAAATTAAGTTGTTATCTTTCTGGTAAAATCAGTAATTAGCAGAACAGAAACCACAAAGGTTATTAAGGATTGCTCACTTCGTATGCATGCCGAACACTCTTGAACAGCTCGCAAGCTTGTGAATGCTTGCTAACATCAGGATGATACTGTAACCATAGTAAAAAGTTAAGTGTCAAGGACAAAATCATTAGCGTGCATCTAGGAGATAGTTTTTCAAAATTTATGGCAATCTTTAATGAAACTTCCAACAAAAATGAAATTGAGAAGTAACTATTTGTGGTAAATGACAGTCAAGGGGACTTGCAAGAAGTTAAAATGTATCATCATGAATTTAACAAGTGATGCTGAGCACAGGACATTGGACCCTAAAATATTGCAGCATATGGGCGCGTGTGTGTTCATGCCAATGCTTGGAGCCCCAAAGAAAGCAAGAGCACTGAAGTAAACCGTGGAGAAACAAATGCGAAGAATTCCTTCTATCATGTCTTGCAGCATATCTGACAAGCAATATACCACAACAACCATGGAAACCCTCAGAAATTAAATTGTTAACCAGCTACATCTCCTTCAAATCAACACAATATTCTGACGAAACAAAAGTGAACCAAGACATTCTAGACCATAGCAACTTTTTCTAAGCACATCCTAGAATCGTTTTCCGACAATCCCATCCATCTATTTCTAACACAGCACTTCAACTCTTACTCCATAACAGCAAACCAGACCAGAAGTAGCCCTTTTTAAGCACATTCCAGATGGAGTCACTCAATTCTGTTACAACTTGCCAACACATTTCAAAGAGAATTAACATAACAGACGCGGGCAACAATGAACAACTCTGCTCAAAAACTTTTGAATTCAGTTATACCTTCTTCCACAAAGCAGTATGGATTAAAGACAGTGTTTTGCACACATTTCTTATTCAAAACCTCCATGATGCTGTTTTAACAAGTTAACAACTCAGTAGAATACCTTAGCCAGCATTAAACCCACAAGTTGTAATTTTAATCAAGACCCCTTTTTTCTTTCTTTCTTTTTATTTCAACCCTATAATTAATTAAAACACTATTACATAAACTCACTTGTCCTAAAATTAGATTCATGAATCAAGTTCTTGAAATCAAACTAAAACTGTAGTCAGTAATCAGTATTCAAATCAAATAACAGAATCACCTTTCGAGCAAGAAGGCGATAAGCTTTCTTAATATCGGCTGAAGTGGCGGTGCGTTCGAGTCCCAGCACCGCATAATGGTCTTGCTCGCCGCCGTTGAATGCTGCCCATGATGATGATGATGATGCAACTACACTGTTGGGCCCCGCTTGTTGTTTTTCTTGTGATGGCGGGATTTATTGCTACATTTACGGTGGCGGCTCCAGCGACGAGTCGGGGAATTGTGGCCACCCCTGCTGATGGAGCTGGAGGAGGAGGAGGAAGCAGAGGCGTCGATTGTGGCGGGGATGGGTCCCACCAGGAGGAGGTGCGCCTGCATTATCGTTTGTTTCTCAAATGATGCACATGCAGAGAGGACATTAAGTGGAGCGCGACACTTGTTTTTCTTCCTTTTTTGTTAAATCACAGAACTACTACTCCCTGAAGCTTGGAAGATCTCTCAATTGTATCCCCTGAGCCGTAAATTAATTTAGAGAAATGTTAAAGATTTATTTTTTCCCCCAGAAATCCTGCTACATGTTTCGACTTTTCACTAATTTAATGGTCTTGTGTTGTTCATAAAGGCCACAAATCACATTGCAAAATCTTCAACAAGTTACATTTTGTCATCTACAATGAGATAAGAAGGATCACAAAGCTTGATAATGAAAAAAAATCTAAAATACTATAATTAAAATCTAAGAAGGATGTTAGAGAACTTTTATTAGGGTTGAAACAATTTGACTTGGGTCATAAACTTATCTAGATTAAAAAAATTAGTTTTATTTTAACTGGATAATAAAAAAACAATAAAAACAAATTGATCAAATAAAAAAAAAGTGGTCATTATAATCTAGAAAAAAAATACTTTTTTAAAAAATAAACAAATAATATAGCTGAATTCTCCACTCATTAATTATGAAAGGATAAAATTATATAAAAACAAAACCCAAAAAAGTCAACTCAAGTCAACTTGAGTTGGTATAACAAACATGTAATATTGATAATAAATGTTAAGTCAACCTGAGTTATCTCGTCATTCTTGCATTCCAGGTCATGAATATTTGGATAACATAATGTAAAAGAAAACCATAAAAATCATAAAGTTTATTTAAAATAAAAGGAATATAATGTTAACCTACATTAACTTTTTAAATTCATGATTCAATCAATAGACTGAAAGCATTTTATTTGGAAAAATTATGAAACTCAATTATCAATCAATCAAATATTATAGAATGAGATTGAAAAAAGAATTTAAATTATACTAAAGTAATCAAAACAAAAAATAAAGATCAAAATTGAAATACAAAATAAATTTTATTTTTGATTGAAAGGTGAAATTAAAAAGAAAAATCAATTTAAATAAAAGACAAAAAAATCAAAATAAGATAGACAAACAAATTTTTTTTATTGAAATGTGAAAGTAAAAAAAAAATTAATTCAACAAAGGCTCAAAAAAATTCAAAAGAACAAGGATTTAATTGAAAAAAATAATATATGATAAATTGAGATTGAAAGATGAAATTGAAAACAAACAAAATTTCTATAAAAAAATCAAGAATAAAAATAAAAAAATCAAAAGAATAAGAACTAAAATTAAAATATCAACAAGAAAGAGAATTAAACAATAATTTTCAAGGAAGGAGGAAAAAAAAAAAAAAGACTTCAGCAATAAATCATTCATTCAACGTTGACACATGCCATACAAGAAAGAGAAAATAAAAAGTAAAAAATGATACTTTAAACAATACGATAAAAAGGTATTTTTAGATGCTGACGAGTTTGCCACACATGACTATATTTTTTTTGTTTTTTTACTTTATATATATATATATATATATATATATATATATAATCAAATGTTAAATTATCTCTAAACTAACTTGATAATAAATAAATAAATAAAAACCTTTGACACTGGTTTTAATTTTATTTTTTTTGCTTTCAAGAGTGCTTTAATCGTTTCATAAAGAACTATTGTGAAAAATATAAAAATTCCCCTTAACACCCATCTTAATTTTTTTGCTTTCAATTTAATTATTCCATTGTATTTTAAAATAAAAAAAAATAATATATTTGTCCAAAAACCGAAGGGCTTGTGTAACAACTTTTACTTCCCCGATAACAAGTGTCAAGTTTTGTTTTATGGGAATGGTGTTTTCTCTTCCTGATTTTAGCCTATGTTAATGCTAGATGATCCAATGTAACCTTAAAATGGTACTGTTGACAGTAATAGAAGGCTGCAGCTAATTATTTAAATTTTTCCATAATTCTTTGCCAACATATCAGCAAATCTGTGCCTATGGCAACACATGCATAGCGTGCAATCCAGAACGCCTGAGCAGCGACCTAGTCTTGCTGCATCTCCACCTTGGCCGCCTTCTTGCTCTCTCTTTCCGGACCCATCTCTGCTAGAACCTTATCCCGATTCAGATAATGACTGATGGATTATTGCGCCGTCGCCGTGAAATGAAGCCGGTCGTTGTGTCTTTGTTTACTAAACAGGAGAGGGATACATTTCCCTCGAGTAAGGCAGTATTCGGCCACATGATGCGTCGGCATCCTCAGCAGAGGGTCTTTTCCACCGACCTGAGAAGGAAGAAGAAGAAGGTGAGCAGCAGAATTTACAGAGACAGGTTAGCAGCTAAGAACCCAGTACCCCATTCAGGGGCGGAGCTAGAATTATTTATTAGGGGGACCATAATTAATATAATAAAATATAATATTTATTTTATTTTATTGTATATGAGTTGTAAAAAAACCTGTATAATTTAGTTTTATTCAAATAACTTACTATAAATATATAATTTTCTTTGTATGAGGTAAAAGGTTTGAAGAAATACCAAATTGAGTCAAAGCAACGAAGTTAATTTCATCTTCATAATATATTCATCACTTTAATGTTAGTCTTTATATCTATCAAAAATAAACATACAAAGTATATTAGAAACATTAGCTAAAACGAAGCATTATTTATATTTGATAAACTTTGAAATAAAACAAAAAATAATAAAGAACTATTCTCGCTAATCAACGCGGGTTCTTTATAAACTGAGACGTATTGGAGTTGCTCAATCATAACTTTAACATTACACATTGGAGTTGGTTCACTAGGCTGCGAGTTATCAATATTTGTTTTTTAAAAAAAAATTAAATTCTTCTTATTTTGTTCATGGTTCAACCTAAAATCAAAACATATATCGCGAGAAAAAATTGATAATTTTGGTAATTCTGCTAAAAACAAAACATAAAAAAAATCAAAGTATAATCAAAACAAACCAATGAAATATATCTAATTAATTAAAAAAAAAACTATAACAAGAATTCAAAAAACAATTGGTAAAATTAGCAGATCTAAGAAAAAAATAAAGCAAAAATAATAGAATTATATAAAAAAAACCTCATCAAATTATTAACAAACATCTCAAAATAAAATAAAAATAGATTTTAAATTTAAGTTACCTTATTTTGTTTAATAAAAATAAATTAATTAATGGTTTTATTTCAATTTTTTCGTTGAAAAACTTTACTTATGATTTATATTTATATTTTTTTTTGACCAGCTGCAAAATTTATTATGCAAAGTAATGAATTTATATTTACATGATTTATATTAAGATACGTAAATTAATTTTTTTAAAAATCAAATTGAAAAATCACAAAATTTATTATGCAAAGTAATGAATTTATATTTACAGGATGTATATTAGAGTACATAAATTAATTTTTTAAAAAATCAAATTAAAAAATCACACTTAATTACAATAAAAAAACTTTTGTAGAATAAAAGACCTCATCCACACTTAATTGCCTCTATATATATATATATATATATATATATATATATATATATATATATAGACACACACGTCTCTTTCCCTTCTCTCTATCACTTTTGCCTCCAACAACTGTTAACACGAGACTTAGAATAGAAATTCAAGTCAACTGGGTGTTCATCATCTCATTTTTCCAGGGACGGTATATATATATTATACAGGAGCGGAATATTTTAGGGGGGGCCCGGGCCCCTGCTCCCCCCCTCCCTCCCCTCCGTCCGCCCCTGGCCCCCATTGAATCCTGAAACAGAAACCTTGCAGGAGAGGCACAAGGATCCAGCGGGGGTTACTATTTACATGAACACATGACACGGTGGTGATTTCTTGATTCAAAGACAGGAAGTGAAATTCCTTACCTCGTGAACAGCCGCCCTGTGGCGGTAATGCCTGCCTGAAATGCCATGGACAACGACCTCGTGCAAATTAAATGCTCATAAATATATCCGTATCAAACTAAAAACCAAATCTTTTTGTCTTCGATGGTGTCTGTGGTTTACAGAAGCAAGTTGGGTTTTATATAGATGCAAGAAAACTCCATTCAATGTCTTTGTTTTTGCTAGATAATCTAGGCCTTGTTTGTTTCCCGGAAAGTAGTTTCCGGGAAACCATTTTCCAAACTTTCCTGTGTTTGTTTGTCATTAGGAAAGTTGGTCAACGGAAAACAATTTCCGGTCAGCGGAAAACACTTTCCAGTCAACGGAAAACACTTGATTTTGTTTTCAGGAAAGTGTTTTCCTTTTAGCTGTGTTTGTTTTCCGGAAAGTAGTTTCCGGGAAAGCACTTTCCAAACTTTCTTGTGTTTGTTTGCCAGTAGGAAAGTTGGTCAATGGAAAACACTTTCCAGTAAAAGGAAAATTTGGCTTGGTTTTCAGGAAAGTGTTTTCCTGAAAAATTTGAGGGGAAAACACTTTCCGGAAGTTGTGAAAAATTTAGAAATGTTATTATTTGCTGATTATATCAAATTTGATCCTCAAACTTTTGATTGCTATATATATTTTGTTTTGAATATTTATTTTTCAATTTCATCTCTTAAAATTTTATTTTTATATTAACTTTGGTCCTTATTTTTATAATTGCTATTTGCTTTTTTCTTATCATTTTTTTATTGAAATTTTTTATTTATCAAATTTGATCCTCATTCTTTTGATTGTTACTTATTTTATTTGAAATAATTTATGAAATGTTGATTATTATTATTTTAATTTCTTCATTTTTCATTTTTTTTTAATTTTTTAGATTTGATCCCTATTATTTTGATTATTATTTGTTTTATTTGAGATAATTTATGAAATTATATATTTTTTTTCAATTTCATTCTCATTCAACTTTTTAATTTGTAAGATTTGTTCCTCATTATTTTAATAAACTTGAGAAAAATAAAATATTAATAAGTTATTTTCCAACTCATTTTCCATGACATAACCAAACACTGGAAAGTGTTTTCCAGTTCATTTTCCATAACACTACCAAACATCGGAAAATACTTTCCCGGAATTCACTTTCCAGGAATTCACTTTCCCCGGAATTCACTTTCCAAAAGGAATTCATTTTCCTGCAAACAAACGGAGCCTTAATTGGCAAATGCTTTTCAAATGTACGAGATAGTTTAGTGATCACGTGCCCCATGCTTTGTCACGGGATGGATCCATTGTTTTTTTTTTTCTGCAAAAAAATTAAAAAAAATTACAGTCCTTGATAATGTGTTTTTTACCAAAAAAAAATTAATTGTAAATAGAAAATATAATGTGATAAATATGTTTAATTTTTATTTAATTATATTAAAATAAAAATGTTTCTTGCAAGAAAAGTAATAATCCTAACAAATTCTAGTATAATTCGTTTTTTATTAATATTTTTTTTTCAAAAAAGTTTTCCATGGTTCCTAATAAAAATTGAAAGGAATTAAAATCATTAAAAAAATCTAGATGATTTGAAATAAGAATAATAATAATAAAAAAAAAGTTTCCTTTTAATTAAAACCTCGTTATCTCTTCCTTTTTCTTTGAAATTTTTTGCCAAAATAATTATTTTTTAAAAAGAAATAACTTATCAAGACCATAAATGGCAATTTTAGTAAAAAAATGAAAAATAAATATTTTGATTTTTCTTACACGAATGTATTAGAAATAAAAAAGAATGATATACTATACATGCACTATATTAAGAAAAAAAACAATTTGAAATCAATTTTTGAAACTAATTATATGATTATAAAAAAGCATTTGCAAACAAAACAATAAATAAAATCATGAACTAAAAATATATTTTGTTTTTCAAAAGTATCTTTTATTATTCAGCAATATTTCTTGTTTTTTTACCATATATTTTTTTTTTATATAAAAGCCATAATCCACTTAACAAGAAATTCAAAAAAAGTATTTGTAGTTTTTAAACTCGGCCCGGTCCAAAATATAGGTTTTGGATTTTGATCGGGTCACCGGGTCGGTTGGGTCAATCCCTATTTTAAAAAAATTCAAAACGACGTCGTTTTAGTAAAAAAAAAAAAAAACAAAAATCAGCAGGTTGCAAACAGGTTTTGTCGGGTTGGCCGAGTCACACCGGATCATGATTTTTTCTATTTTTTCTTCAACTCAGCCCCGCTTTGATCTCGGATTAACCGGGTCCCGAGTCGACCTGTCAATTTAGGTCGGTTTCAAAACTATGTTTGTAACAACTATAATAGCCTGAACTTTATTTTCATGACCGCAAAAATAACAAAAAAGAAAAACTTCATGAAAATTCACATCAAATAATTAACACAATGATTATTAACATCATATATAAACAGCAAGAATCTCATTCAAAAAATCAATATTTAACTTATTGTTATCTTATAGAATAATATCTCAAATATAATTTTGATCAAATTTTTTAAAAAAACATGAAGAGTTATATATATAAAAAAATGTATGCTAATATCATAAAAAATTATCATAATCTCATCTAAAACAAATTGCAAAACTAAATGGTATTTAATGGAATAATTTTAAAAAATAAATGGTTGACCTAGGGATTATTTAGTAATTTTTTAAAAAATTAATATTATTAAAAAAAATTTTGACACGTGTAATGTAAACATTAACTCGTGACGATCCTTACGCTATTCAAGAGAGATGTGTTGAATCATCTAGTTACCAAATTTAGGTGTCTGTGTTGGTGTCTGGAGAGGTGCATTATCATCTTCATGATGGTATGGTGCGTGCCCGATGGTATGGTGCGTGCCCGCGGTAGATGTGCAGTACTTTTTTTATAACCTGAAAATTTGTTCTATTGTTTTAAAAATTGATTGTGTCCTTCTTTTTATATTTTTATTAATTTTAGCTCTCACTTTTTTATTACCTTTTGTTTTGCTTTAATACTTTTTAAAGTTTTTTGTTTCAGTTTCATCCCTAGGCATTTTATATCATTTAATATATATATTTTTTATTTAATATGATTCTTATTCTTTTAATTGTTTTTTTTTTTGTGTTTTACCTTGTTATTGATTTTTTTTTTCTCAATTTCATCTATCGTCATTTTATTTATTTATTTATTTATTTATGGTCCTTCTTTTATTTCTATTTTTTTTATCCTTTCTTGATTTTTTTTATTTTGTCCATTACATTTTATTTAACTTAATTTTTTTATCCATTTTTTGTTCTTATTTTTTAAATTTTTATTTTTTAATTATTTTCTTAATTTAATTTATTTTTCAATTAGTCTACAATTATTTTTTTCTCTTCCTGATTTTAGCCTTTGTTAATGCTAGATGATCCAATGTAACCTTAAAATGGTACTGTTGACAGTAATAGAAGGCTGTAGCTAATTATTTAAATTCCATAATTCTTTACAGCTAATTATTTAAATTTTTCCATAATTCCTTGCCAACATATCAGCAAATCTGTGCCTATGGCAACACATGCATAGCGTGCAATCCAGAACGCCTGAGCAGCGACCTAGTCTTGCCGCATCTCCACCTTGGCCGCCTTCTTGCTCTCTCTTTCCGGACCCATCTCTGCTAGAACCCCAGCCCCGCCAATCTCTCCGATCTTTATCCCGATTCAGATAATGATTGATGGATTATTGCGCCGTCGCCGTGAAATGAAGCCGGTCGTTGTGTCTTTGTTTAGTAAACAGGAGAGGGATACATTTCCCTCGGGTAAGGCAGTATTCGGCCACATGATGCGTCGGCATCCTCAGCAGAGGGTCTCTTCCACCGACCTGAGAAGGAAGAAGAAGAAGGTGAGCAGCGGAATTTACAGGGACAGGTTAGCAGCTAAGAACGCAGTACCCCCGTTGAATCCTGAAACAGAAACCTTGCAGGAGAGGCACAAGGATCCAGCGGGGGTTACAATTTACATGAACACATGACACGGTGGTGATTTCTTGATTCAAAGACAGGAAGTGAAATTCCTTACCTCGTGAACAGCCGCCCTGTGGCGGTAATGCCTGCCTGAAATGCCATGGACAACGACCTCGTGCAAAATGCTCGTAAATATCCGTATCAAACTAAAAACCAAATCTTTTTGTCTTCGATGGTGTCTGTGGTTTACAGAAGCAAGTTGGGTTTATATAGATGCACGAAAACTCCATTCAATATCTTTGTTTTTGCTAGATAATCTCATCATTAAAACCTTTTCCGAATTCTCACATATTTTTGCCATGAATGACTTCTCTTATTACACTATGAAATCAAGGATTTTAATTCAAAAGGAAACCTCCAGATATTACCTTCTCTTTTTGTGGATTTGTATCCTCTTTTGTTTTGTTGTTCCTTCTTTAATCTCATCACCAATTTATATTTTAATGGTTTAGATTAAGAGATTATTAGGAAGCGTAGTTATGATTGTTTTTTAAAGTATTTTTCATGTTTAAATATATTAAAATAATATTTTTTTTATTTTTTAAAATTATTTTTGAAATCATCCCATCAAAATAATTTAAAATATATCAAAATAAATTATTTTTTAATAAAAAAAATTTATAGAACGCAATGCCAAATAATGATTCAATGAGATTTAAAAAAAATATATTTATATTTTATGTTATTAAAATACTTTAGATTCTCATAAATATGTTGTATAGAATTAAGCATTTTTTTATTAAACATTTTGATCGAGTATTTAAATTCAAGATCTCAAGAAAAAGATGTGTTTTGGTTGTTTTTTCCCTTTTAATTGGCAAATGCTTTTCAAATGTACGAGTTAATTTAGTGATCACGTGCTCTATGCTTTGTCACGGAATGGATTCATTGTTTTTTTCGATGCAAAAAAATAAAATAAAATTACAGTCCTGGATAATGTGTTTTTTACCAAAAAAAAATAATAATTGTAAATAGAAAATATAATGCAATAAAAATGTTTAATTTTTATTTAATTATATCGGAATAAAAATGTTTCTTGCAAGAAAAGTAATAATCCTAGCAAATTCTAGTATAATTCCTTTTTCATTAATATTTTTTTTTCAAAAAAGTTTTCCATGGTTCCTAATAAAAATTGAAAGGAATTAAAATCATAAAAAAATCTAGATGATTTGAAATAAGAATACAAAAAGTTTCCTCTTAATTAAAACCTCGTTATCTCTTCCTTTTTCTTTGTAATTTTTTTCCAAAATAATTATTATTATTTTTAAAAATAACTTATCAAGACCATAAATGGCAATTTTAGTAAATAAATGTTTTGATCTTTCTTACACGAATGTATTAGGGAAAGAAAGAAAGAAAGAATGTATCTTAATATACATGCACTATATTAAGGGGAAAAAAAACAACTTGAAATCAATTTTTTTTAACTAATTATATGATTATAAAAAAGCATTCCCGAACAAAAAATTAAATAAAATCATGAACTAAAAATATATTTTGTTTTTCAAAAGTATCTTTTATTATTCAGTAATATTTCTTATTCTTTTACCATATATATATATATATATATATATATAAAAGCCATAATCCACTTAACAAGAAATTCAAAAAAAAAGTATTTATAGCTATAGTTTTTAAACTCGGCCCGGTCCAAGATTTAGGATCTGGATTTTGACCGGGTCACCGAATCGGTCGGGTCAATCCCTATTTTAAAATAAATTCAAAACGCCATCGTTTTAGTGAAAACAAAAAAACAAAAATCAACATGTTGCAAACAAGTTTTGCCGAGTCAACCAGGCCAACTAGCCAGGTTGGCCGAGTCACACCAGGTCATGATTTTTTTTATTTTTTCTTCAACTCAACCCCGCTCTAGCCTCGGGTTGGCCGGATCCCGGATCGACCTGTCAGGCCAGGCCAATTTTAAAACCATGTTTGTAACAACTATAATAACACTATAATAGCATGAACTTTATTTTCATGATGGCAGAAATAATAAATAAAAACTTCATGAAAATTCACATCAAATAATTAACACAATGATTATTAACATCATAAAAGGCAAGAATCTCATTCACAAAATCAATATTTAATTGATTGATATCTTATAGAATAATAACTCAAATATAATTTTGATCAAACTTTAAAAAAAAAATTAAAAAATCATGAAGAGCTATATAAAAAGAGTGTATGCTAATATCATAAAAAATTGCCATAATCTCATCTAAAACAAATTTCAAAACTAAATGGTATTTAATGGAATAATTTTAAAAAATAAACGAGTGATTTAGGGATTATTTAGTAATTTTTAAAAAATTTAATATTATTAAAAAAAAACTATTGACACGTGTAATGCAGATATCAACTCGTGATAATCCTTACGCTATTCAAGAGGCATGTGTTGGATCGTTTAGTTATCAAATTTAAGAGTCTGTGTTGGTGTTTGAAGAGGTGCATCATCATCTTCATGTTGGTGTGGTGCGTGCCCCCGGTAGATGTGCAGTACCTTTTTTATAACCTAAAAATCTGTGCTAGCATTTTAAAAATTGATTGTGTCCTTTTTTATATATTTTTATCCATTTTAGCTATCATTTTTTTATTACCTTTTGTTTTGCTTTAATGCTTTTTGAAGTTTTTTTTTCCCACTTTCATCCCTAGGCATTCTATATCATTTAGAATATATTTTTTTTTATCTAATATGATCCTTATTTTTTTAATTGCTTTTTTTTTTGTGTGTTTTATCTTGTTATTGAATTTTTTTTCTCAATTTCATGCATCGTCATTTTATTTCATTTATTTTTTTATTTAATTTTGGTCTTTATTTTTTTTTATTTCTATTTTTTTATCCTTTCTTGATTTTTTTTATTTTGTCCCTTACATTTTATTTAACTTAATTTTTTTTATCCAGTTTTTATTCTTATTTTTTAAATTGTTATTTTTTAATTATTTTCTTAATTTAATTTATTTTTCAATTTAGTCTACAATTATTTTTTTCTCTTCCTGATTTTAGCCTTTGTTAATGCTAGATGATCCAATGTAACCTTAAAATGGTACTGTTGACAGTAATAGAAGGCTGCAGCTAATTATTTAAATTCCATAATTCCTTGCAACTAATTATTTAAATTTTTCCATAATTCCTTGCCAACATATCAGCAAATCTGTGCCAACGGCAACACATGCATAGCGTGCAATCCAGAACGCCTGAGCAGCGACCTAGTCTTGCCGCATCTCCACCTTGGCCGCCTTCTTGCTCTCTCTTTCCGGACCTATCTCTGCTGGAACCCCAGCCCTGCCAATCTCTCCGATCTTTATCCCGATTCAGATAATGATTGATGGATTATTGCGCCGTCGCCGTGAAATGAAGCCGGTCGTTGTGTCTTCGTTTAGTAAACAGGAGAGGGATACATTTCCCTCGTGTAAGGCAGTATTCGGCCACATGATGCGTCGGCATCCTCAGCAGAGGGTCTTTTCCACCGACCTGAGAAGGAAGAAGAAGAAGGTGAGCAGCGGAATTTACAGGGACAGGTTAGCAGCTAAGAACGCAGTAACCCCGTTGAATCCTGAAACAGAAACCTTGCAGGAGAGGCACAAGGATCCAGCGGGGGTTACAATTTACATGAACACATGACACGGTGGTGATTTCTTGATTCAAAGACAGGAAGTGAAATTCCTTACCTCGTGAACAGCCGCCCTGTGGCGGTAATGCCTGCCTGAAATGCCATGGACAACGACCTCGTGCAAATTAAATGCTCATAAATATATCCGTATCAAACTAAAAACCAAATCTTTTTGTCTTCGATGGTGTCTGTGGTTTATACAGAAGCAAGTTGGGTTTTATATAGATGCAAGAAAACTCCATTCAATATCTTTGTTTTTGCTAGATAATTTCATCATTAAAACCTTTTCCGAATTGTCACATATTTTTGCCATCAATGACTTCTCTTATTAGACTATGAAATCAAGGATTTTAATTCAAAAGGAAACCTCCAGATATTACCTTCTCTTTTTGTGGATTTGTATCCTCTTTGGTTTTGTAGTTCCTTCTTTATTCCCATCACCCATTTATATTTTAATGGTTATTATTTAAAAGTATGGTTATGATTATTTTTTAAAATATTTTTCGTGTAGAAATATATTAAAATAATATTTTTTTATTTTTTAAAAATTATTTTTGAAATCATCACATCAAAATAATCCAAAACATACCAAAAAAAATTATCTTTTAATACAAATAAATAATTTTTTTTGGAATATGGTGCATGATTAAATGAGATTTTTTTAAAAAATATATTTATATTTTATGTTATTAAAATACTTTAGATTCTCATAAATATGTTGTATAGAATTAAGCATCTTTTTATTAAACATTTTGATCGAGTATTTAAATTCAAGATCTCAAGAAAAAGATGTTTTTGGTTGTTTTTTCTCTTTTAATGAAAAAATACTAAAATTTAGAAAACAAACATAGCTTTAATTGGCAAATGCTTCCCAAATGTACGAGTTAATTTAGTGATCACGTACCGCATGCTTTGTCACAGGATGGATTTAGTGATCACGTGCCCCATGCTTTGTCACATGATGGATCCACTGCTTTTTTCAATGCAAAAATATAAAATAAAATTACAGTCTTTGATAATGTGTTTTTTACCAAAAAAATTAGTTGTAAATAGAAAATATAATGCAATAAAAATAAATAATTTTTATTTAATTATATTGAAATAAAAATGTTTCTTGCAAGAAAAGTAACAATCCTAACAAATTCTAGTATAATTCCTTTTTTATTAATTTTTTTTTTCAAAAAAGTTTTATCTATTAATATTAAGTTTTTTTTCCATAAATTTTATAATTTTTTTATTTTTTTTTTCTGTAAAATTATCTGGATTTTATATTCTAAATTTCGTGTTTGTCAAGGTAATTTGTGCGACGTAGCGTAAGTTAACTATCTAGTCAAATCGATAACTGATGTCAAAGTGTTTGGAGCGCACAGATATCAGAAAATACCACAATGGCCCCTTAAGATTTTATAATGTACTTATATAATCCAATGGACCTGTCCTATTTTCATTTTCATCCCTCCTCCTTCAATTTAACATTGGCCATGAAATTGAAAAATCTAGTTCCATCACTTTATGCCTCTATAGCAGCGGAGCAGCGTGGCCTGAGCTCATCTATTTTCCTCATCCTCTTCCATTTTCAAGCCATGACCGCGCTCCAAAAATAAAATAAAATATAGTCGGAGTGATTAATTGAATTTATTATTAAGAATAATAAAGTGCCTGTGGTTGTTGGGTGTTTGCAGTGCGTGGCAATGAAGACCATGGCAATTGCCTACACGCCCCCTCTGTTTTCGCCCATTTTAAATGTCAATTCAACAAGGTTATCTTCTTCTCTCTTATCACCATTTTGCCACTCCTCTTTCTCTCTGACTCTGAGTCGTTGTCGTCGTCGACCTCGCTTTCTTTCCATGGCTTCTCCAACCGAGTCTTCCACTCAGGTGAAATGAAATACTTTCACTTTTTTTCTTTTTGATAGTAAAAATCATTCCTTTTTGTTCATTCCTTGATGGGTTTAATTTTCTAAGGGATTTTATACTTGTTAGTGCAAGCTTTAAAAGCTATACATATTAGAAAGTTGATTTTTAACAGTTTTTGATTAATGGGTTTTTAATTAATAAGCTGTTTTGTTGCTGTTTGATCAGGCTGTCTCAACTGGGGATGTTAACACTCATCCCGATGTCTTCCAGTTGATCCAAACTCACCAGGTAGCCTTTCTTTTATATCTGTGTTGTGTGTGTGTTTGTGGGTTGTCGTGTAAATTCTTGGATGTTGATAACAATATCAGTATTAGTGGTTATGATCGTATGTGAGCAGAATCACAGATAGTTTTTTAATCTTACTGATTGGTTTCGTTTTTGTGTTATTATAGGAAAATGCAGCTCGGCTTCCCCCGGTCGAGGAAATTAGAACTTTGCTTAATCAGAGCACGCGTGGCATGCTTTCAACTTTTTCTCAGGTTTGTTGTTCATGCAATAGTTAAATATTGGAACTTGTTAATTATATGAGAAAAAATGGAAGTAAATTCTTGATCCTTGAAGTTGGCACAACTGAAGGGTGTTGTTCATGATGTTAGTGTTCTATAATTTATGGTTGTTGTTATCGGCATAGTACAGCTTTATATTTAACATTTCTCATGGAAGGGCGAGAGTTAAGAGTCCTCAGAGGGAATCCTTTCAGTTTTGTGTTTGATTTGTCTGTTATATATGCATCTTAAATCGGCTTGTATTGGAATTAATGCTGTTGGTCTAATTTGATATTACCAATCCAACAGTAGGACAAAAGGGAGGCTTGTGGTAGGTTTGTAGCTGGTGCAAACCTTGTCACAACCTTATCATGGTACAAATCATGATAATAATAAAAGGATTAGAAAAGAATGAGTGCATTTAGAGGAAAGGTGGAGGTGATACCGATTAATAATAAGTTGAGAAAGTGCGTTTTAATTTAGTCTGGCATTTTACAATGTAGACATGCAAATATATCAGTTTTAAAAAAGTGATTGGATTCAAGTTGTACGATCAAAATAGGAGAAAAGTGGAATGGAAAATAAGGTAGATTGAAGCAGTAAAAACAAAGAATTGAGTATCATGATAGCTCATAAATATTTTTTCCGTAAACAAAAAAGAAGAATGGAGGAAAAAAAAGAATGTAGCTTACTGCAACTATCTGAGACTGGATTTGGTTAAGCTGAATTCAATAATGTTAGTATGCATCCCGCTGAGTACCCCTTGAACTGTGGATAGTGCTCATCAAACGTTTTTTGCTTGTGGATTTAGGAGAACAACTAAATAAAATAGCTGCCCTTACTCACTTGCTTTTTTCCTTCAATTTGCTTATCAGAGACTTCCTTTTGTCCAACCTTTAGCTAGTTGCTATGATAAAAAAGGATAACTAGTTGTTGTTTTCTGTTGCTTAAACTGGTGAATTAAGAATGGACACTGTAATATGGCTGCTTCCCTTGCAACCCTGTTCATAAATCACAGAGTAAAGGTTAAGCTACTACTTCAATAAAGTTCTCTGAATTTATTGCTGCTGCTATAAACTATATGGTGAATCCAAGGTAAATTATTATCAAACAATGGGTTGATTAGGTACTGATTTTCTAAACCAGTGGCTTGCAAAACAAAGCAGTTGGTTTACATTTGAGCGTCAATTCATTGCTTAGACTACTTTCTCGTATGTTCATGGACTTGCTGAAATTTCCTTGATATAACAGAAGCATGAGGGTTATCCATCAGGGTCAATGGTTGATTTTGCATGTGATGCTGATGGATCTCCAATATTAGCAGTCAGCAGCTTGGCAGTTCATACAAAGGTATGATCCATTCATTCTCTATCTTGTTCAATATGCTTTAATTATGAAAACACTTCATGTGATTATAAAATAAAGAACAAATCCAATTGTGATAAGTCATATAGGTAAAGAGATTTATTCATTGATGAGAAAAAGAAAAAATGTGAATGGTGATAAAATAAATTTAGATTTTAGAGATATGCCGCTGTGAAAATGACAGGTGTGATTCTCTTTGATTGTGAACTTGTATATCTATCATTGTTTTGTGTTCTTGTGCACGAAAAAATCTGTGAAGCCTATTGGTAACTTTTAGCCCAAACTTGAATTTTACATAATGATTTTGAGAAATAAAAGTCTGATCAGCAAGATTGATTGATCTCATACTGTTCAGTTCTAAATATTTATTGTAACAATCTTCTGCATGTGTGTGCCTTGGAGCCACTAGACTAAGGACTAAGCTGAATTCTCCTTGCTGAATTCTGTTCTTTAACCTATCTGTGGTTCTTTTGGAGGTCCTTGTGTCTTATATGTTTGAAAAATTGCTGCTTTCTGCAGGACCTATTAGCCAATCCTAAGTGCTCATTGCTTGTTGCCAGAGATCTTGAAGACAGGACAGATTTAGTAATCATCCTGCACGGTGATGCCATTCCTGTAAGTGTTTTCTCCTTTTTCCTTGTGATAATTTCCTAAATGTTTCTGCTTATTAATTTTTACTTTAGCAGATATTGTACCTTCACTGCATCATAATTTTTTTGGGGCGATATGAGTTTTGAACTTTTTTTTGTTCAATTGTTTAGGTTTCTGAGAAAGATATAACTGCAGTTCGAACAGCATATCTAGCAGAGCATCCTGATTCTTTCTGGGTAACTTGTTTCCTCTCATTTTCTATCATGCTACTTTTTTTCCTCAAATGTATTTTTATTGCTATTTGTCAAGGTAGAGACTTAATTATCTCTTCCACTATCAAGGTTGACTTTGGTGATTTCCAATTTATGCGCATTGAACCAAAAGTTGTGCGATATGTTTCGGGAGTTGCAACTGCTTTGCTTGGATCCGGTGGTGTGTATTCTATCCTGCTGGTTTCATTTTTCTAAAGCACATCATTGTCTATAATTCGTTTCGAGTCATTGGGAGTGGGTTTTGATAATCAAAAAGTCATGGTCGATAGATCATCAATGGTTTTGCTGTTTTACTGTTGTCTACTATTTCTGGCTTACCATGCTTTATTGCCACTTAGAAATTTGTTTATAGTGTTGTTATTTTTTCCACTTCAATTTATTTCATGTTTTACTTACAATTGTTAATAATGACAGAATTCAGCAAAGAAGAGTATCAGACTGCTAAAGTTGATCTAATTGCTCAGTTTGCCAAACCTGTTGCGGTATATTGCTTATAAATTAGATGCCGCATATATATGACATATGCCCTGTTTATTATTTATGTTTCTTTCTTTTCTAAATGAAATCATATGGCTTTGTCAGTCTCATATGAACAGAGATCATGCTGAAGATACAAGACTCATAGTGCAACACTCAACATCAATTCCGGTAATTTTCAATACCATAAATATCATCTTATATATGTCTATTTCATATAAGAAACGGGACAGGTCATTAATTATAAGCCAGAACACAACAGTTAATTTATTTTGAGGTCAACAAATCTTAGTTTTGTGGCTTCAAAATTAGCTGGTCACAAGGAGTGTATAAACTAATATATGCGTCTGTGAGGAATAATGAGTTTGATAAGCTTGGTGACACTTTAGCTACTGAGGAGTAAAGGGAGGGAAGGCAATTGCAAACTCTTTCATTCACTGTATATGATATGCTGTATATGCATGATTTTTTGTTCCCTTTACGTTTTCTCTGTTTGGGCCAAAATTAAAGAGGGAAAAAGAACTCTTCCTTTCCATTGCATCGAGGATAACCTTTTTATGCATGTTTTAGTATGGCATCTAGACTCATGGTTAAAAGTGTGATCATGGTTCTCTTTTGGTTTTCTTTCTTTCTTTCTTTCTTTTTTTCTTTTTTGTTATTTGATGAACAAAAGAAAAGGAACTTCATGAAAGATTTTTTTATCTAGTCTCTCTGTTTCTCTGTAGTCCCTTCTGTTTCTCCTTTCCCTTCAAAATTGAGCAAAGACAGCAAGCAAGATATCTAGGCTGATTTCGTATCTTTTATCAGGTGGACTCTGCTTATATGCTGGATGTGGACAGTCTTGGATTCAATGTTAAGGTATTGCTTTTGTGTGACCATGTAAAGGCCTCTACATGCATTAAAAAATTGCATTTCCTTTATGAGGTTTACTTTCTTGAGAACTGTTTTACCTAGAACTCAAAACTTTTTGGCCGACTCTCTCTCTTCTTAACTCCCAAAATGGTTTGATCTCTTTTGCAGGCTGCTTATCAAGGAAAAACTTACAAGCTTCGAATTCCTTTCCCTAGACGTGCAGAGGATAGAAAGTAAGAGTTCTATATTATGTCCTTTTCTTGTTTGGTGGGGTTGACTTTTCAACATTTGCTTCTTCAGCTTCTTCTGTTCTTTTTTTTTTTTTTTTAATAATCATGAAAGGGTATGTGCGGGTGTCTTGTGTAGATATTGGCCAAGCTAATTTGAGGATTTGATTGGCATATTTATGGTCATTTGTTCTTCTTGAGCATGGTTAACGTTTGATCCTAGTCATTGTCATTAAACCCACCCCTGCCTACTGGAAAACTGATCTTTTGCTTCATAAATTTTTGTACTGGCTTTGATGCCCTGTCGCCAGGGAATCTAAAGGGACATCAACTCCTGCCTCTGTTGAAATCCTTTTGCAATAAAATTATGCTGGTCAATATGTTCTGCCCTGGTTTTGCAGGCCTCTTCGATGACAGAATCTTTCAAACATGCACCATTTTCATATTGTAAATCACAGATGTATTAGTACCTATACTTCCTGTCTGACTGCATTATTTTATTTTGAATTCTGATAAGTTTGTTTTGCTGTATTCTGTAGGGATGTGAAGACTCTGGTAGTAGAAATGCTTCAAGCTGCGAAATCTCAAATTAACTGATACTGTGCTGAACAGATAGGAAGAGGTTTGTTTATCTTATCATCCGGCAATGAAAGAAAATTTATCACTCTCGAGTATGGAAACCTCGTCTTGTTCAATGTGACTTTTAATTAAAATACAATCTTATAAACATATTATGAGCTTGCATTGCATATCCTAACTACTACGGTTTATTGAGGGAATCAATAAGAGCTTTTTTTGGCATACTCGAATTTTTGAATCTTCATTTTAAATTTCATATTAAATAAACATTGAGCTTGATTTATGTCACGTAAATCTGAAATTATTTGCACAAATTTCATTTTACTTTCTAGAATTCCAAGGTGATGAAGTTTTTGGAGGATTTGATTTTTTTATACGTCCATCACTACCATCATCACCATTTTTGTTCTTATACTGCTTCTTTAGCACATCACAGTCCTGATTGATTCCATAATCAAAGCATTCCCAGTACTGAATCATTCACTCTTGTCATTACATTGTATCATCCTGTACGTTGCATTAAACCTTGGGATCACCAGATGCTATGAATGGCATCTTGGAAGTCATCTTCCTAGTGGGGTGTACCATTCGTCTGAGATATTCTTTTGTTTTGTTGGTGTAGGATTCTGCACGATGTCAGAAAGTGGATCCTCATATGTAAATGATGTTACTGTATACGATGTTTCTGGAACACACATCACAGACAAATACAAACATCATATCTGCAAACTAAACAATCATCTGGCTTTTGGCTTGTTCCTCTGAACTATTGACATTTATCATGTTTTCTAAGAGGTAACATTGTAGAGGGTCAGAATAAGAAAAGATCTTGTGTAAGTTTGTAAAGAATGTCCATTTATAGCTGTTCAACACTGTTCTTCTGCTTCTTTCTTTTTTGGTTTGTTGTGTGTTTGCAATGCGTTGTATTTTGAACAGGAGAGGGAGCAGTTTCTTTGCTGAAGAAAAAGGATTGAGCTTCTTAACTAATAAATTGAGAAATCCATTAGACGAAAGAAGCTGCCTCCCTAACCTCAGCTGCCGAAACAGCAAAGCTCTGATATGCAGAAACAACTAACTAGACTAGATAGTAGCTAGTTTTTCCATCCATTTTAATGGGGGGGAAAACATAAAATTCTTTTTTTTTTTTTTCCTTTTTCCCTTAGCTTTCTTTCTCCTATCTTTTCTCCACCGTCCTATTTCCTTCTTTTTCACTCCACCCCCTCTGCAACCACCACTTTTCTTCTCCCTCCTCCTTCCCTTTCTTCTGTTGTTGTGTGTCTAATCTTCCGTATAAATATTGATCTTAGTCTCGTAAAGGCCATGCCTTTGGAATAAAGATGATGAACAAGAAAGGGTGGTAGTTGTTGATGATGATAGTGGTGCTCTTTGAATGACAGGTGAGCTTGTTCTTCTCCTCTTCCTCCTACACGTCTTGAAATGGGATCTTCTTGGGAAATATCTTAAAGTTCTTTCTTTAGTTTGTTGAGAGAGGAGAAAGAAATTCATATAATAAAGGATAAAAAAGAGAATGAAAAAGAAAAGGACACAAAAAAAAAGATTCTATGTTTCTTTTTTCATTATTAACTTTGATTCCTATACCAACCCTAGTGTCACATCATACGACTTCTCACGGTTCCAAGCTGTTCTATTGTATCATAATTGCATGATTTGTTTCACAAACTCTTAAACTTACTGGGGGTGAATAGAAAAGTGAAAAATTATTTAGAGAAATATTATAGTTAGTATATTTGTATGAGGTTATGATAATAAGTATGTTTTAAAATATTTTAAAAATATATTAAAATAATATTATTTTTATTTTTAAAAAATTATTTTTAAGATCAGCATATTAAAACAAAAACATAAAAAATTATTTTTAACAAATTTTATTTTTAAATTTTAAGAGAATATGATTTTAACTGAACTGTGTCCCCAGACACTACAATAATATTATAGTGTTATTAATATGATTAAAAAATATTTTATTAGTCATGCCAACATTAATACCATAACTTTTAATTAGCATTGTCGCAACCATTAAAATTTAAAAGTTGCGGTAATATAAATGTCACATCCTTGAAATTAAAATTTAAAAGTTGCGGCAATATAAATGTCACATCCTTGAAATTTTAATGAAAATGTTATTTTTCCAGCATTTTTACTCTTTGCCAAAAATTAACAAACTCAATGCTTACTATTATTTCTCAATTTACATAAAAATTAACAGATTCATATATAAAATGCATACCAATCCATTATATTTTGGCGCATACGTGGGTGTCTTGAAATATGCTCCCATACAAGTGTAATAAATAGACATGTTAAATTTATGTTCCAGTTCATGTAGATGTTTAAATCAATTGTAGATGAAAAACAAGTTATACAATTTAGTTCGGGAATTTTTGGGATATAATCAAGGTTTGATTTGAAGAGGAATTTGAGAAAAAGGTTTCTAAGATTGAAAGAAATTAGAAGATAAAAGATTATTTTGAAACGAATAACCAAGTTAGAAATCAATTAAGTATTGGCCTTAATTTTCAAGAATTCCCGAGCTTGAAAACACGTACATAAATGGCTGATCTTCCACTGATATTTTTCCATAATTTTAAATCCTAACTGATTCATTTGATCGCATGGAAGGGAAAAAATGCATTCTCTAGCATGTTAGCCGCAGTTATGATGCAAAGAATCAAGCTTTAATTCCTTAAATTCACCTAGAATTCAAACAAAAAACATACTCTCAACTAGTCTTTTAAGCACCTTAAAATATAGCCTTTTCATCTTTGTAAAAAACCCAACTCTTGATTTTCTCCTCACAAATCAAGCAAAGAGAGGTTGCTGGCCAACGTTTAAATAGTTTTCAGTCTAGATTTATTCACCCTTCAAAGATCAAAATCAAGAAACTAAAAACTATTATGGAGAAATAAATGAGACAAAATCCTCTCCTTCAAATACTGGAATCGTGAAAGATTGTTAGCCATTATGGAGAAATATTTAAGATGAAATCCTCTCCTATAAATGGTGGCCAAAGCAAAAACAGAGAAAAGATGGAACTTGAGAATAGAAAAAAAAGTTACAAAAAAGGGGTAACATTCATGCTTTGTTTCTAAAAATAATAATATTTTTTTGGGTTGCTTTCTAAAGTTATTTTTCTTAGGTGAAATCATGATTGGTTATTAGGGGGGAATTTTGTTTTCCATGAAATTTTAGAAAGAAACCGACAGTAGCAATCCCAAAGTTGATTTTTTTTTTAGGTTTTTGTTCGTGATATTTAAGAAATTCAAAGTTAGAAATTAGAAGATTAAAACTTTAATTTGGCTCTCTTTTACTAGGTTTTTTTTTTAATAATTGATATCCAATTTCTTTCAAGAATGACAAGTCTCATTTTCAAAAGGACAAATGACAAAATTTTTATTCATAGGTGAAATTGACAACCCTCTTTTTAGGACCGATATCAAAATTAAATAAATAATTAAATTGATGAGTCTTTTATTTTTATGGACTGAGCATTAAACTTTTTTATATATGATTTTATTGACGAATCTTTTATTTTTAGAGACCGTTGTCAAACTTATCACAAAATGATTGAAAATTTAAGAACTAAAACTAAAAGCTATTAGGATAATTAATAGCAATCATATAAAGATAAATTTAGAAAAAAAACACATAGTAATAGTAATCTTTTGTAAGAAAGGATATAGTATGGGTGACATCGTTCTTCTCTTGAGCATAACTAAACATTTTGCCTGAATCTCTGGAACTAGTATATATTTTAGGTTCCCTAGTTTCCTTTAATTACTATGTGATGATTCTAAATTTCCTTAATATCTTTTTCCCCTCGATCATTAGGAGTCTTAGTTGATGCCATAGTGTGACAAAACGACGATTTCACTGGAGAACATAGGGTTGAGCCTAATTACTTGTGTTTATTCTCTTAATTTTTGTTCTTTTGTTGTTATGTTATTTGTCTGTAAATTGTTTTTGTAGATTTTTTTATTGAGCATTATTTATCCATGACAATTAATTTTTGCTTCACATTCATGTTGTTTATGTGAATTATTCACACTTCATGAAAATCCAACAAAAGCACTATACCCAAGCTTATCCCTATTATGATTAGATAATGAAATTCAATGGTGAGTGTGACTTATATCCACTGATGCTTATTTGACTTCCTGCTCAGATTGAAACTCCCGTTATGTACCTTGTATCATGGAATTTTTTCCATACTCATAGTACATAAAGATTAAAAAGTCAAGTTCCTTCACTAGTAATTCAAACAATTAAGAGCCTGAAAAATGTTTAGGTTTAGACAAGCTAAGCTAAAACTTTTATGAGTTAGATTTTATCTTTTAAGATGAACCCTTTATATGAAATGAAAAATAACATGTCATATCATATATTTTTGTCTCATACTATTATTTTATTAGATCTCCACTGACCTTATAGGAAGTATGAGATAATAGGTATATTATTATGGAGGATATAAGGACTAGTTTGAAAAAAAAAAAAGATCTACACTATTATCTCATGCTATGCATAATCAATAATGTATTTTCACCTATTTGCAATTTATTAATTTGAAGGAGAAATATAAGTCCCCTTAAATCTAAATTTCCTTTGAAGTTCAAGAACCAGAAGAAATGAAAAGAGTATAAAAAATTGTTGAAGGATTGATGAGTTTATTCAAGGGTTCATTTAGGGGTGTGCATCTTCAATCTAGAAGCATCATTATGGTGTTCTTCAAGCCCGAAAAAACCTTTACTTTACCAAGGACTCAACTTGTGACCTATGCCCATATATCATTTATAAAGTTTTAGCATATTTATCAACGAAGAGCTTGGGACGATGTATGCTTCTTTATAATGAATACAACAAGCTCACATATGAATCCACTTTTGCCAAACTATACAGTCAAGAAACCAATATTGTCTCTAGTTTGTTTATATAGAACATGATAAAAAATGAAACCATGTTTTTTATATATCAATTGACACCCTGAAGCCCTATTCTACAATGTCTTTTGATTTCCTACCTAACCATGTAAAAATTATACCATCAAGAAATCAAGATGTTTTATTTTGTCATGCATACAATAGATCATAATATTATATGTGCAACCATACTACTAAACAATGATAGAAGATCTTTAATTTAAAGACATGATACGATACTATAGAAATTAAAATGATGGTGAAAAGATCAAAACTTGTACATTATAAGATTGTAAGATTCTCGAAACCCAAGTTTTGCTTGTATGATAAAGAATTAAATTTATATCACTGCAATAAATGTGAGTTATTTGACTCAAAGGTTTGGAAATAGAAGTAGTTGAAGGAAATAAAGTTGTCATAATAAAAGTTACTTTATCATATGACAAAGACATATGTGAATGACTCACTTTATTAGCTTATATGAAAAAAAAAAAAAAACATGTGTATTTGATGTGAAGATGGAAAGCTATAGTTTATTATCACAATTTCCACCTGTTTTTAATGGCAATGATAGCTAAAACATGAAGCTTGTTGAATACAAAGAAAAACTTGTTGTAACCTGCTTTGATGGGGAAAATATTTCATGAAACTATGGGTCATGGAAAATTATATTAGAAATGAATGAAACAAGAGGCATTACATAAATATAGAGATTTAAACAATAAAAAAAAACTTTATGTAAGTAATTTTGTTTTCTACAATGCTGACATTGTGCTAATGTGATGTATTTCAACTTTAAAATTGAAAGTATTGATATTACTATTAGAAATCCATGGTTGAACTCAACATTAGAAATTGTCATGTCTCATAAGAACAAAGTCATCCATTTAATTGCATTAGTTCTAACATATGTTAGAACAGGGTGTAAATGAGTCAACTTTGAGAGGTTTAGATGTTTTTTAGTTGAGATATTTGATGTGAAGATGAGATAAATATTACAATTTTATTTTGTTAACTGAGTTATATATATTTTAATATCAAAAATAAATTTTAAAAATAAAAAAAATTATTTTAAATATTTTTAAATAAAAAAAACTTCAAAAAACAACTATAAACTAATTAAATATTAATCAAATAGCTGCGATAGTGTCAATGTCAACGTCAAAAATTTAAAAGCTGTGGCACTAATGCTGCCGCAGCTTAGAACAAAATTAGTTGCGGCAACAAGTTTGCCGTAACCAATATTACATCAGTAATGTTGCAGCAAACCATAAAAGTTTTTTGACCTCGCCAATGATGACGAACGATGTGATTTGATGTGAAGACTCGTAGGTGCTTGCTGGCTTTGGTGCACTATTGCTAAGGAATTTGAATGCCACCCCATCTTCTCCCTCTGGCCATAAAACCATGGACGGCTCCTCCACCTTCTGCCAAGGTTTAACCAGCATTCTTGATGACTTCTTATTGTAAATCACATATTCATTAGTGCCTTCGCCTTCCTTTTCTTACTGCATTGTTTGATTCTGAATTCTCTCAAGTTTATTTTGTTAGGTCTTTTAGGGCTGTGAAGACTCTGGTTGTGGAAATGCTTCAAGATGCCAAGTCGAGTGTTTTTCCAAATCTCTTACAATGCTAGAAACTTATCTTTAGAGCATGAAGAACTTGTCATCTACATGACATGGTACAGTTCCGAGTCCTGGTTGAATCCAGAATCAAAGCGTTCCTGCCGCTGACTCACTAAGAAGTAGCTGTTACATTGTATTTACCGTCAGATAATAATATAAATTATATTCTGAGACTTTTTAATAATTTAATTTTTTAGATTAAGATAATTTTTTGATATAGTATTAGAGTTTTAATGACTAAGTAGTCATAAGTTCAAATCTTACCATCTCTATTTATTTGATAAAAATTAAGCACAGGATAATTTGGATCTGTGTAAGTTTCAAATTCAAATAACTTTCACTTAAAAAAGTGTATTAAAAAATAATATAAATCATATCATGTAACCTCACTTAATAATTTAAGATTTTAGATTGAAACGATTCTTTAACAATATCATCTTGTTCATTCCTAGCAGGTGTGCCATTCTGCTGAGATGTTCCTGAATTGTCTGTGTAGGGTTCATCAGCAAATTGCAACTGCAGAAACATTGGTAGTTGACGTTATCTGCAAGCTTAGAATCAGATGGTTGTTGATTTGCTCCTCTCTTGCCTGGCTTCCATGTCACACAGCATTTTCCTGTTGATTCCACAATCAAACCTTTCACTATGATGAACTGTTTGTTGTGAAAGTAATGATTAATGCAAAGATCATGTGAGAGTTTGTAAGAGAAAAGGTGAGAATGCTGAAGTGTGTTTCTTCACTTGTTTCCTCTCGTGGGATAATTTGTATGCACATAAAATTGAGATATTTCACAGAAATGACATGAGAAACTAATGGAGTTGAAAAGAAAAAATTAATACTAGGAGATACTGCAAACTAGCATTGCGCACAGGTGTGATGCCAGGCCAAATGTGGTACCTTTAAATGGAGTCTCGTATTTTTGCTGATTTTAATTTTTAAAGAGTTTTTTATTTGAAAATATATTAAAATAATATTTTTATAAAATTAATTTAAAATAAAAAGAATAAAATAAGAATTAATTTTTTTAAAATGCTTTTAAAATACAAAAACAAAGACGGTCTCACTATTTTACATCTTTATTGTTTTTTCTATGTTTAGAGCCTATTTGGTATTGTGGTAGCGATTATTCTTCAAAGTGCTTTTCGCTTGGAAATGCATTGAAATATTTTTTAAAAAAATTATTTTTAATATCAGCATATTAAAACAATCTAAAAATACACAATACAAAATTAATACTAAGCAAGAAATTTTTTTTAAAAAAAAAATACTTTTCAAACATAAAAATAAACAAGCTGCTAATTATATGAATTAGATTTAGAATGGAACAAGTTTGTCTACTAGTGACATAGATGCACCAAAATTTACCCCTTTTCAAGTAAAATATCAAAAGAAAAGTTAAAAGGCATGAGAGTTTTACTTAGCTTTACACACAATTTACTTTTTATTACTACAATAAAACTACTTTTATACTCTTGAGTGAAAAAAACTTAAGCCTTAAAGCTAGTGGTTTGTTGGTATTTTCCAATGACCTATTAGTTATTAAAAGATTGTTTGGAGGTGTATGCGCGCGCGCGTGTGTAGTAAATATACTATTTTACTCTAAAATCAATAAAATTTATAACCATTGACCAAGGGATTTCTTGACTTTTAACAAGTTTCTTAATAGTAAAAATACTTATTTGCTTCCAAGATAAAAAAATTTGTTGAGTTGCTAGGTAAGGGTGTTTACTATATTTTTATGATCTATGTATAGTGAAAACACATTTTTAACCTTAGAAAAGACAAAAAAATAAGCTTTTTTTTTGGGTATTTTGGTATTTTCACACAACTATTTGTGTAAGTAATAGGTTCATGTGGGCGTTTTAATATTTTCACATTTTCTTTTCAATTTTTATTCAGAAATTTGTTGACTCGTGTTCCAAATGAGTTATCGAGTGGGTGGTGTCCACGCTATTCAGGTTACATGTGTGATACCATTCGATGGTCAAAATCTGGTCATTCACCGTTTCACTGGATGTGCAATCATCTCTTCTTCCACATGGTGTGGCGCTTATAGGCGTATGGTGGTCAGATTGTTGCTGATAGTTGTTTTTTTCTTTTCTTTTTGGCTCTTTCTTAATAGCTAAAATACACCACTGTCCTTTTTGTTATTTGATTTTTAATTCCAGTCTCCATTCTTTTAATTTCTTATTTCATTTTTATTTTCTTTATAGAATTTTTTTTTCAATTTAGTCCTTCAATTACAATTTCTCTTATGTTTTGTTTTTCATTTTAGTCCTCTTTTTTTTTTTAGTTCTTATTTCATTCTTATTCTTTTTTAGTTTCAATCCTCATTCTTTTTATTTTTATTTCATTCTTATTCTTTTTATAGATGCTTTTTTTTTAAGTCCTACTTTTTATTTCTTATTTTTTCTCGACTCTTTTGTCAATGTTTTTATAGTTTTTAATTTTATCATTCATATCAAATTTATGAGTTTTTTTTCAGTAGTAATAATATTTATTACAGTTTGGTTCTTTTTCTTTTGATTCTTTATTTGTTTCATTTGCCCTTTTGTAAGAGTTTTTATGATTTTTAATTTTATCCTTCAAATCAAGTTTATGATTTTTTTTATTTCAATAATAATAATAATAATAATAGTTTTAGTTTTAGTTATAGTTGTAGTTGTAGTTACTAGTTATATGCCCCGCGCGATACTGCGAGTCAATTATTTTTTGCATTTCAAAAACAATCAAGATCTAAAAGTATTAGGTTTTTTTGCAAAGTTATATTCAAAAGTCTTAGGTTTGGTTGCAACCTGACCCAAGAGTAATATTTATAATATTAATAATAACATTAAACTTGGGTTAACCCTTAGCATAAAAGTGTCTGGACTGCAATACCAGACCCAATAGCATTAGACGTGGATTTGGATGCAAGGCCGTATCATAAAAATATGATAATTAAATAGATTCGTTAAAAAAAAACAGAAAAAAAACCAACAGGAAAAAAAAACTAATGAAGAAAAAGAAAAAAAAAATGAATTAATTGGGTTAACCCTTCAAATCAGGTTAACCCGTCATACCTTGAATTCGCATCGTGAAAGTTTGATAATTAAAAAGAAAAAAAAATTAATGGGTTAACCCATAATTAACTGAGCTAACTCGTCAAACCAGGTTAACCTATCAAACCCGGAATCCGTGTCATGAAAGTTTGATAACTAAATAGAAAAAAGTTTAACATCAACAATTTAAATTAAACGAAAAAAATTAATTTAAAAGCAAAAAAAAAAGCAAAAAAAAATTACAGGTTAACTTATCAAACCAAGTTAACCCGTTAAACCCCGGATCCATGTCATGAATGTCTGGTTACTAAATAAAAAAAATTAAACATTAACAAACTGAACTAAACGAAAAAAATTAATTAAAAATAAAAAAAAATCCAGGTTAACTCGTCAAATCATGTTAACCCGTTAAAGCCAGGATCTGTTTCATGAAAGTCTGATAAATAAATAAAAAAATTTAACATTAACAAACTAAATTAAACAAAAAAATTGACGAGTCAACCCAGAATTAACTGGGTTCACCCGTGAAACCAGGTTAACCCATGAAACTTGGGATATATGTCTTGAAAGTCTAATAACTAAATAGAAAGAAATTTAACATTAACAAACTAAACTAAACAAAAAAAATTAATTAAAAAAAAAAAAAATTCTAGGTTAACTTGTCAAACCAGGTTAATTCGTTAAATCTGGAAAACGTGTGTCATGAAAGTCTAATAACTAAATAGAAAGAAATTTAACATTAACAAACTAAACTAAAAGAAAAAAATTAATTAAAAGAATAAAAAGAAAAAAAAATTTAGGTTAACCCGTTAAATCTGGAAAACGTGTCATGAAAATCTGATAACTAAATAAAAAAATTTAACATTAATAAACTAAATTTAAAAAAAAAATTGTTAAAAGAAAAAAACAAAGAAAGAAGCAAAAAAAATATTCTCAAAAGGCATAAAAAAACAGCTAAAAAAGAGACAACTTAAAAAAAAAAAAAAAAACGTTAAGCAACAGAAATAGTGTTTTACTGAAGAAAAAGAAAAAAAATCTGAATTAATTGGGTTACCCTCAAATCAAGCTAACCCATCAAACCCGTGATTCGCGTCATAAAAGTTTTATAACTGCATGGAAAAAAAATTAACGGGTTAACCCATAATTAATTTGGTTAACCCATGAAACCAGATTAAGCCATAATTAATTTAACAAAATAAATTAAATGAAAAAATTAATTAAAAAGAAAAACCAGAAAAAAAAATATGGGTTAACCCGTTAAACCCGGAATGCGTGTTATAAAAGTTTGAGATAGAAAAAAATTTAACATTAACAATTTTTTAAAAAAATATCCATTAAAAAAAATGAAGACAAAAAAATGAAAAGAACAACCTAAAAAAAAAGCAAAAAGTAAAATAAAAATAAAAATAACAGCTCAGCTTTTACTGTGGACTGCACTGTGCAGTCCACGGTAAAAGACTGAGCCTTTTTAGCTCTTTATTATAGTTATAGTTTTTAATTTTATCATTCAAATCAAATTTATGATTTTTTTTAATAGTAATAATATTTATTTCAATTCAGTTTTTTTTTTATATTTTTTTATTGTTTCCTTTGCTTTTTTGTCAGAGTTTATATAATTTTTAATTTTATTTTTCAAAAAAAGTTTATAATTTTTATTTATTTATAATAATAATAGTAATAATTCATCATTTAATATTAGATTTACTCAAAAGTAAGCTTTATTATTTTTCTATCTATTGTATTTCTGATGTAATATTCCGAGTTAATTATTTAAAAAGTTAAAATGGTTGAATAAGCAATCATCCAAATTTTATATTTTATTAAAAACTCATGCTAGCTAAAAATCTAAGATAAAAAATTTAATTCTCTTATATATTTTATTGAAAATTCATGCCAAGTAAAAATTCAAAATAAAGAGTTTAAAATTTAATTTTTTACCGGAGTTAATATTTTATATATATAAAAAAAAATCCACGTTTCGACTGCTTTCTGATGCTGCTTACATTATGATTACTGCAGTCATTGGCCCATTGCACAAGACTTAAAGTACTAATTTGGTGTTCGGGAAATTTACATGAAAAAAAGCATCTTATACAGTTGAAACGAAAACGCACTCTCAAACGAAACCGAAGCTTCATCCACACTTAGAAATAACTCTTTATGTTAAAATATATATTAATAATTATTTTTTTATTTTTTAAAAATTATTTTTAACATTAACACATTAAAATAATTTAAAAATACTAAATTATATTAATTTAAAATAAATAAATAAATTTTAAATTTTTTTATAACACAGAAACAACAGCCATCAGGACATGACCGGGCCACGCCAAGCCACCTTATTTGACAAGTTTCGACCATATCCGATGCTTCTCCTGTTTGCATTTGGTTTTAGGCATGGGAATTAGAGAAGAGAAGGAATCTCTGTGCACTGCTTTTTTCCAGGAAAACAGAAATTTGAAACCAGACATCATTCTTGAAATACGAGAATTGTGAGAGACAATTTCAACAAAAGGCGTGGGTGGAACCAGACATCCATGATCGTACTTTAGTTAGAATGGTGTAATAAACGAAGAGAAAGATTTCTTCTCTCATTTTTTCTTTTATACATTACAGCAACAAGAACATCAAACAAGCCCAGCAGAGACTACTAAATTTTTCTATCTTCTCCTAACAAGCTCTAGCCACCACCTTCTTGTCATGACAAAAAACAAAAACAAGATCCCAAAATTTTGAATAGAAAAAGAAAAAAATATGCCTCTGCTGCTAAAACGAATGGCCACACATGCTATTCTGAATCGCTTTCCATGCTCCCCATGGCCTTCAACCCTCTTGGTCTCTGCTGTATAAACGAAAAAGAAGAAGAAAAAGATGAGCAATTCTGCAAGAGTGCAAAGAAAGAGAGATGGAGATCATTCAGATCTAGAAAAAAGAAGAACAATTCAATACCTTCTTGGAACTCTTCTTCTCTCTAACTTCATACCTCTCTTGGCACATATCAGTCAACCATGCCCCAGGGCTTACCAGCTGCCACCCACCAAAATCCAAAAACAAACAAGAAATCAGCAACCCCCCACCATTCAGCAGCAAGAAATAGAAAAGATGAACACCTCAAACAAACCAAAATCACGAAAACCAAACCCAGAAACCCTTAATTGAAGAAATGAACCCTAGAGATGAAGAGAGAAAAAATTATCATCAGAAGACTTACAAGTAAACTTCTTTGTATAATCTTGGCTCTCTTTTTAGGCCTTTGAGGTAGCTTACACCCCTTCATAGCCATAAAATCTTCCTCCTTTTCTTTGCTTGACAAAGTAGTATATAGCTTAGGCCAAACGTGGGCTTTATCATCTCCATTGTTACCATCCAATGAGACCTTGCCATTCTCATCCAGACCCGCTGAACCCCTTGTAGTGTAATAACGATCCTCCTTCTCCGGCGATGATGATTTCCTGTTCTCAGTCACACTGGACCTAAGTATTGCTGCTTCAGAATTCCTGCATCCAACCATATCCACAAAATCAAGATTCCAGACCTTCATCATTCACTTTTCAAGCCATAGGTTTCTCTTAATTTGGGAATTGGGATCTAAAGCAAACAAATACATAAATTTCATCATCCATTTTTTAAAAAAAAAATACTTTTGGTTTCTTGTATTTGTTTGCTCATCAACCAAAATGGAGATAAGAAGAAATAATCCAACATTTTTTCTTTTACAATTCAGAATTTTCCTTTTGGTAAATTAGAGAAGGAAAATTAGGATACAAAAACGACATGAGTCATACTGAATGAATTCCAAATTTTATCTTTAACTTTCTCAGCCACCAAACACAAAACAAGAAGCAATCTTCCAACCTCATTTTCTCGGTTGGGACTTTTTAATTCTCTGTTTGGTTGCTGAGAGAATACAAGAAAAACAAAAGTCAGAAAAACTCCACTAAAAAAGGAAAAAAAGAAAGAGCTAACAATACCCGGCCAGAAACTTGAAGAACTGGCCTGTTAAGAACACGAAGAAAATCTAACCTTGTGATACGATTAGATTGAAGAAGAGATGTGTCTTTCTCTGTAGTAGCAGAAGAGACCACAAATCTATCAATCCGGGAAGTGATTTTTCTGCGAAAAACACCATCAGATCTCCGTGAAATGATCTGAGGGTCTCTAACTCTAACACATCTAAGCCTCTTTTTGTTTCCCCACTGCAAGAAAAACTCCGGCTCTAAACTTTTACAAGAAGCTCTCTGGTTTCTTTCTTCCTTCTCCATATCTGTTACAGAGAACAAGAAACAAAGACCATCCCAGAAGTTAGAACCATATAAAGCCCGAAACTTTGAGTAAAACAAAAATAACCCGGATATGAAAATCGGCTGAATTTCAAAACTTTGATGTAAAAAATGAGAGAATCAAGTTTACCCAGAAGAGGAAACTTATAGAAATGGCAGAATTGGCTTACTAGAAGCTAAGAGAAAACTGAATTTTGAGAGTGCTCATCAGGGGTTTGCTTAATAAAGCATATATGAAGTTGTGTGGTCCAGATTCAAGATCTACGAGTGTATAAACAGAAATCCAAAGGAAATCTTTCTTAAAACCATCCAAAAAAGACTTGACTTGTTAAAAACACCAGATTGAGAGAAGGATAGAAGATGGAGGAGAAAGGAGAAGAAGAAGATAATCATCTTACCAATAGATAATTGCATGAGAACTGAAACTCCTTTAAAGCAAATACTATATAATAGTGCTTGCTCTCTTTATAATGAAAGAAAGAAGCAAGATTTCTCTAAAACAAAACAAGAGAAATCCAAAATCTCTCGCTATCTCTCTGAGAGAACCACAAGCAGGCAAATTACCCTTGCTTCTTTGTGTTTGTGTTTTCTATCTCTCTCTCTCTCTCTCTCTCTCTCTCTGTTTTGCTCTTTCTCTCAAACAAAGCGACTCTTCTTTGAGGGGTGTCTTCTTTCTCCCCGAGTGTGTGTATTTATCTCCCTCTCTGCCTGTGATTGAAATAACTGAAGATTGATTCTCGACCGTTGATTGAAAATGTACGGTTTTGATGATGGTATTGGCAGACTCTGTGTTCTATCTCAAGGCCCAATGAAATAGTAACTTCCTTTGAAATCTAGTTTTTGTTGGGCTTGATGGGGGTTAAGACTTTATGAACCTGGTTTACGAATTTTAGGGTTCTCATGCCATCCCTAAGTCCGCCAATTTTGTAAATTTTAATTTTGTAGTTGAAGAGGGAAGTTTGGTGAGCCTTGCCAGCAAAACTTTAATGGAAACATGATGAAATGAAAACTATGGAACTCAATCCTATCTAGAAGCATGTGATACAAAATGAAATGTGAATCCATTTATCCAAAATAAATGAAAGAAAGAGATGTGTGTGTGTGTAAAAAATTGGGTTTGAATTGAACTTAAATCTTTTATTTTTTTAATACTTTCGAATTCATCTTCATAAATTAAAATTAAATTCCTTTCATGTAATTTTTTTTTATATATAGATTAATGTATTCACAGGTATATTTAATTGGACAACTTTACACCCAAATCAAGTTTCAAAATATAACTAATTATTTATATCCTTTTCTTTATAGGAGAATTTGAAATTTCATCTATTTTTTTATTGGAGAACTTACATCTAAGTTGGAGAAAAAAGTCAAACTTATATCTTCTTCTTTTTCTTCTTCAAAATTAAAAAATATTTATCGTCAATAATTTTGTTGGTATTTTAACAATTTATGATAATATATATTGTGTTGTTTTATTGTTTCTTTTATTATATTGTTGATAAAGTTGATAAAACTTCAAACTTAGATTAAGCTTTCCATGGTTGATGCATTAGACTTTACTTTAGAGAGAGAAAATTTTGAGCTAGGCTTGTCACTCTTGAATACATGCAAAACAAGTCCTTTTATGAAATATGAGATCCTCCAATGCACTGAAATAGAAAAACCATGTATAACAAAAGAAACAAAGAGTGTGTGTTGTAATTGTTATGTGTGGATTTGTATCATAGCATATATGTTATTACCTATTGATCCTTGATATTTATAGATTTTTGGATAATATATGATAGGGTTGCAAACCTATAACAAAAATAGGATGGCGAATCGATTGTTGAAGTAGCGATAGGGTTGTAAACATATTTCAAGGAATAAGGTTGTATATTCTCCATGAAGTTATCATGTCAAGTTGTTTACTTTATTGTTAATCACCCCTGCAAATATTCTGAAAAGTAGACAGTGAAAGTAGCTGCCTATAATATTTATTGCAATGGAAAGTGTTAGAGCGAGGAATAAGGTGGTTTCTACACCAAAGAGTAAGATGACACATATCAAGGAGTAGGGTGGCCTCGCAATGACAAAGTAGTGGTGTCTGCTTTGTCATAAATTTCTTATGTGCTCGTGGAGAATAATGTAATGGCTTTTGGTAATTTCTTATATACTCTTATTTTCTTTATTCTTTTTTCCCTTTAAGCTTGATTGGCTTAAAAGGACTAAATTCATTCAGGCTCATGTTTTCTCCCCTCTTTCTTTCTTCCTCTCAAGTTCGATTGGGTTGAGGGAATTGGGCTCAATTAGCCCTTATTTTTTTTCCTCTCCTCTTCCTTTAGAATCAATTGGGATGGTGGGTTTGGTTAGGCTGGAAAAGAGTTTGGTTGGGCTATTAGAGGGTTCGGTTGGGCTAGGTTCAGGATTGGGTTTGAGAATTATTAAAGAATCAGGGATAAAATTAAAAATAAAAGAGAAAATGTATTTGGCACATGTAGCATTTGAAAGAGGATGCCATCTTCTAATGATGCATAAAGCATGGTTTGAGCTCCAATAGAGGTCTTTATTGATGTTGTTTAAATCATCTTGTTCAGATCTTCATATTAGTGTGGTGCTGTAATATCCTCTATAATTATATGCGAGTATTTCATATATTCTCATAAGTATTATATTTTTTTGGATGATTTTTTTTTTTGAAGTCTTAAATTTTAAGATTTTATTGAAATTTCGGCAGAGTTTTTCTTATAGCGGGAGATCCTAGGTTATTGATTAGAACCTGTCATACTTCAATATTCAAACAGCTAACATTTCATTCAATTTCCAATCATCCTAAACTCATCACATCATAACTCAACACATCTTATATATCGTACTATATACATAAAATTAGCTATAAAATATATTCTTATTTTTAGAATTTCTTTTAAGGTAATACAACCATACATTAATGATCTAAGGCACAAAATAAACCAATATAGAAATGTAAGATTTACATAAAAGAAGTAATTCAACAACAAAAATTTCAAAGCATAATCATTTATTACATAACCTAATACATTACAAAACGGGCATATATTACATGGTGATTTACAATTATAATCATCTTAATTACATATCATTTGACTAATGGTTATGAGGTATCTATAAATAATTTATAAATAACAAATAATGTTACATCATAGAAATCATTAAACAAACAAATCAATGAAATAATGCATTTAAGTTGTAACTCAATATTATTCGCACTTTATTTACTACTTAATATAATTTATTTTTTCTTAAGCCATCTACCAGACATTATTTCCATTTTCAAAAATCTAAATCTCATTGTCCATTTTTGTCATTAGTCCCATTTTCAAAAAACAAATTCCTTCGCCCAATACCAGACACTAATCCCATGACCAGGAATCTTAATTTAATTGTCCATTACTGGTCATTAGCTTTGTTATCAAGAAACTAATCTCATCACCCTTTACTACGTATTATTCCTATTTCCAAGAATTTTAATTTTATCACCCATTATCAAGCATTATTTTCGTTACTGAGAAACTAATCTTATCACCCTTTTACCAGTTATTATTCCTATTACCGAAAATCTTAATTTCATAGCCCCATTACCAGGCATTAGTTTTGTTATTAAGAACTAATCTCTTCCCCCTCTATTGAGTATTATTCCCGTTACTAAGAATCTTAATTCTTTGAATCAAGCTACGGTTCAAAACACAATATGTCATTGCATTACCAAAACTATTAAAAGAATTTAAATAAAGGGAGAAAATAAGGTGTATAACACCTACTTGTTTCTTAAGATAGTTCAACTCATTTTGGCTAAGACTGGTAACCTCTCCTAAATCAATAGGATTTCACTACTTTACTAATTTATCACTATTCCCAATATGCCTAGGTTCAATTTACTCATAAGAAAATTCTTTAATTCAATTCTCATACACTTTTTCATTTAAATCACCACATCATTTTAATCTTTTCATAATCCTTTTCATCTTCATATACTTTAAAGAGTACCTTATATCACATCTAATGAACATATTATTTACACAATTTTTTTTTCTCAAAAGTTATCAAGGTTATTAAAGTTTATAAGACAAGACATAATCAATTTCCTTCATCTTCACAACCAATATATGAGCTATCATTTCATTTCAAATCATCATTATGACTACACACATCAATTTCATTACAATTTACAACATCTATCTATATTATAACACATCTACATTTCTTTCCCTTTTTGGTCGGTCATTAATATCTTTAGGCACCAAAAGTTTTCACTTTAATTTTAACAACTTCACTTTCTCAAACCATTTCATCATTCATTACACCAATTAACAACCAATTTTCATTTCCCTGAAATTTTATTCAAGAACCCTAAATCCTAATTCATAAGAATTCAATCAAATTAAAGTATTAATCTACAAGAAATTTATGCAAATGTGTTAAAAAACTTACCAAGCAATAATTTAGAGCTCCAACACTCCCCAAATCAAAATCTATAACCCTCTCCTTTTTTTTCTCTTTTCAGCCTCTTATTTTCTCTTTTGATCTCTTTTTAAATGGAGGGTTGTTGTGTTTTTCTCTCTCAAAATACTCTCTTTTTACTCCTAAGTTCACTCTCTACCCTTTAAAGGTGTAAGAATAGAAGAAAAATGGAAGATGATCTCTTTCTCCTAATATAATCCCCCTTAGTTTTATAAAGACCATAGTAAAAATGGTTTGACCATTTTGAGAAACGATTTAACCAGTTCATCAAATCAGTCTAGTTGTTTGTCAAAGTGGTTTAACTATTTTTGTTACTAGAAAATTTGATATTTTTAGCCAAAAACCTTTTCTTCGTCTATATTTTTAACATTTATTTCCCTAATTTATTCTTTTCATCATTTATTTCATATAATTACACTATAATTCCAATTATCTTATTACTATTTATTATTTATTATTATTTTATTTTATTTTATTTATCCTGGAGTTTATAAGCGTGTACATATAGTGGACTTCCAATTGCACTCTAATGGCTTGTTACCTTCTTCTTCTTTTTTGCATTAATTTTTTCTCTCTTTACCTCAATTACCATACCAATTTTTATTTCTACTCCCTCACACCTCCAACCTTTTTTCTTCCCTTGTCTAGCCTTTGGTTAGCCATTTACAAGCACCCTCAATTGGGATTTATGAGGTTTAGTTGGGCCATATTTAACAGTCTTGGTTGGGTTTTTTTAGGTCAGCAAGGCCTCTTTTTTTGTTATTCCCTCCTTTTTCTTTTTCTTTTTGTTTTCCCTTTTGTCCTTTCTATTTCCCTCCTTTTCAATTTAGGGTTTGGTTAGGCCAACCTAGGTCTAGTTGGTCCTAATCTTCTACCCTTTATTTTTTTTTTCCTTATCCCTTCTTCTTAGATCCCTAGTTGAGTTTGACCCAACTAAAAGCCTAGGTTATTAGGTTGTTGAGTCAACCTTTGTCAATTCAAAGACGATGCTCGTTTAGTAGTTTTTTTAATAAAACAATGTTATTTTAGATAATATTTATAAAATATCATTACAGTTGACCCTATCAAGTCTTACTTAGATTTGATTAGGTCAATCAGACTGTAAGTTATCTTGTTAAGCCACTTGAATTTCTTTGAGTTAACCTTCAAAATGGTTCAAAGTAAAACATGACCTAGATTAAATTTTAAATTAAAGAATTGCAGTTCTCTAATACCAACTGATGTGAACCTCTTGATCACGTGGTCAAACAACCCCTAACTAAAATGATAATTCCCTAAGAAAGTCAAAAATTAGGTTTGAGAAGTGTGTTACAATGAAAACCTGTCTCAAAACACCAACACTATTGGAATTGAAATGAATAACACCACAATGTCAATTATATTGATAAGTCAGATATGATCTTCGTCCCAGCAAAGATAACGTGTTGAATCATGCAAATCATATGTTTATTTTATAAATTCATAGTTACTCACTTTTCAGCATACAAAAAACTTATATAATGCTTCAAACAACCCTAATAGGTTCCATATATGGGCTGATTTGAGCTCACTTACAAAATTGATACAAATAAGTAATAATAAACCAAAGACTAAGAAAAAAATAATAAAAATCCAAAATTAATATCCTAAATATGATATAATCATATTTGTCACCTATAATAAGTCCTAAATAAACTAAAAGTCAAATCTTTTATACCTGTCAATTTAGTTTCCTTTCTAGACTAAGAGAATCATTAATTAATTCTTCCTAGTTTAAAAAATCAAACCTGGTAGCCCCTTAACATCCTTTGTTGACTAGGAAACTTCCTTGTTTGTTGATATACATTCTCTTAAATAAAAGATAAAATAATGAATGAAATTTCCTTGAATTTTATAAGAATATTTTGTTGATTCAAGTCCTTGAAGAATTAGAAAATCAATCTCAAACAAATTTGATTTGATCCTAACATCTTAATTAACTCAAGCCAACTTTAAACTTTATATGATCCAAACTCATATTCATTAATAGGGATCAAACCAAACCTAAAATACACTCCAAATAATTTTTCTTTGCTGTCCAAAAACATCTCATGCATAGCCTATTCTGATCTAGCTGAATTATCCATAAAAAAATTAGGCTAAACCCATCATCTATAGGAACCTTAATCTAATCGAATGCATTTCTAGGTAAAGACCCATCATGAAAAACCCAAGGCTGAACCATATATTGAATCATATCAACAATCAATCTCAAACACATAATTGAATGTTTACTATAAGGAATCCAAATGTAAAATTGAACCGTATCAAACGTTATCCATTATAACATATATAAAACGCATTAGTGTTTCGCTATGCACTGCACAGTGCAGTTCATGGTGAAACGCTGAGCAGTTTTTTTTTTTTTTTTAATTTTTAATTTTTTTTCCCTTTTTTATTTATTATATATTAAAAGCACTCCAACACTAAATTCTCATCTCATCTGCCACCATTGTAAAACTCTTTATCCTACTTTCTTTTCTCAATTGTTCTCCTTATTCATCTTTCAATTCCTATCATCCTTCTTTCCACTTCTCATTCATTTGATGTTTGCTTAATAACAAGCATCTTGGGATTGAATGAGGCTCTTATCTCATCATCTCCTTCAATCAATGGAAACTCATAAATTAAACTTTTCTTTTTCAAATGCAGTGCCTGTTGACATAAAAATTTAAACAATCTCTTTCTTCTTCGATGGTTCACTTTGTCTATAAAATTAAACATGCAGAGCTATATTATATACGTCCTCTCAACAAATTTATAGTAAGTCACATAAACATGGAACGACACTCCACTATGATTTTCATTTTTTTTTTTCAATGGTTACAAATATTTAAGTTCCATGTTTTCCCAAATGATTCAATTCAATTCATGCATCTCTAATTCTTGATTTTGAGTTTTTCGTTTACATAATGTTGTCTCCTTTTTTAAATATAAAATAAAAAATTGGTGGCGCCTCTCTTTTAAAATGATTTTATGGTATATTTTAATGATGATTCATAGATTATTGTTAAAGTTCAGACAATTAAATAATTTATTATCTATAACAATTAACTTTGAAGCAATTAATCAAACTTTAAAAAATTATGATTTTTAACAATAATCAAATAGAATTGAAAGCACAAGCAAATCGTAATTTTGTACTCTAACCATTTTCTTGTCTTTTCTAGATTTCATACAGGATCCTCCATGCATTATCAGTTCTTATTAGCGTATTAAAATTACTATTTCTTTTTCCTGGAAAAATTACTGGCGTTTTTATACTCTAGTTTTATGCCATGCCCAGGTGCCCATACTAGCAGTAGCTGAGGGAAATTGAAAAGAATCTGTAACAATACCTAACATTATTCTTTTGGTGTTGCTGTTGTAATTGTAATTGAGGGCAAGCAAAGAAGCAACTGTTGTAAACTCTCTCTAATCAATCTGTTTTTACCACCTTAATTAACCCGGAGATCTCTAAGCTTCCTTCCCAGCACTCGAGCAAGCTCTCTCCATGAAAAGGTGGCTCGTTTTTCATATATCTGAACTCGACATCTCCCGAGGGACTGGGGACACCAAGAACAGTTGAACATAGAATAAGAAATAGTTCATTCTAATGGTTCATCCGGTTGAGGACGACATAGTGTCCTTTTTTTTATTGAATTTTTTTTTTTGATTAGCGTGGGGTGTCCAGGCTAATTTTCACGCACCACAACTAGTCTCCACGGCTTACTGAACACTCTATAAGTCCAGTGAATAAATAAGACACCATGAGGATGATAAATGTATGCATAGAGAGTCAAACCTGGAACGGCAATAAGAGACAAGCCCACACATACCACTGGAGCACGACCCTCAAGCGTTTTTATAGAAATTTTCTGCTTGGATGTGTTCATGCATGTCCTATTCATTACTGTCCATGAATAGAAATTTCAAGTTCCGAAAATGATTCTTTAAACTCTTTTCTTTTTCTCAAACGAAATTATTGCTCAGGATTTGCATGCTTTTGCCCGAACATGTTTCACGTTTTCTTGCCATTAACAGTCAATCCTGAGTTAGTAGTTACCAGCTACAAGACGGTAGTATATTCTTTTTGTGGTTCATCTGTCTCCATATCTAAAGTACATGTACTGCGGCTTTGTGGGTACAAAAATCGAATCTAACTACTTTAAAAATCCCTAGCTAATTTCTCTACTTTTATATATACATATCCTTTGTAGATTCAAGGATATGCTGAGCTAGTCGTCCTCAATCAAAGCACTTGTGAATTTTTGCACAAAAATAATGATTGCTAGTTGAAAAAATTGACTTTCAATCATTAGAAATTAGGTTTTTTTTTTCTTAAAATAGCGTATTAAATTAAAAATATTAATGGAATAGTGCATTTGATAAAAAAAAATTATTATTAGAAAATACATTGTATTTATAGCTTGGTATTCGGAATAGAATCTTTAATTATAACATCACCAATATTATTAGAAAAATATTTATGAATGAATCTAACAACACTAAAAAAAGTTATTAACGATGATCCAAGTAACCCACACTTATTAACTAACGATGATGGGTGACTCATTTGTCTTTGAGGACAAATGTGATCCACTCGAGTCTCTGTTAGTGATCACTTGTGGTGTCGTTGGATTCATTTCGTCAAATCTTTTTTATAGCACCAGTAGTTTCGTAATCGGAGATTTAATGTACTTTTAGGGTCTTTTTCTTATTTATTTCCTTATTTTTTTCTATCATCTCTCCGACCTATTTAATAATTTTTATTGAAGTTAAATAATTTATTTTTCAATTACGACATGTACAAATTGTACTATTTCACTACTTCTTTTTTCTTGTGTTGACATGCTTTTATTTGCTTAATTTATTTGTATTTGCTTGCTTTGCATATTCAATGTATCATGGAATATTCAAACATTAAATTTCAGCTTGATTTTATTAAATATATTTTAAGTTATTGTTACACAACAAAATTTAAAAAAAAATAAGGACCCAAATTACAAAAATAAAAATAAAATCAGAGCTATTTTTTTCAAAGGTACAAAAAAATCAACTTCATCCCTCAAATTGCAACTCATACATATTTGGTCCATGTTGAAGTTTTTTATGTTTTGATTCAAAACTTTATTTTGTCATGTTTTAATTGTTTAATTTGACATATGAGAGAGAAAGTGTTCGAACGACTATATTTCAAAAAAAAATAATAAGTTGACCTTTGTTTTAATGAGGTTTGCTTAAAGATAGTTCAATTAAGATGGATTTGGTTTGATTTGGGGCATTTGAGTTGATTAAAGGATATTTCATGGTTGCAAATATGTTTATTGAGCTTTTAAAATTTTATTTGTGTTGGATTCCTTTAAGTTAAAATTATCTTTAGTCTTAACTCTTAACTATTTAGAAGTGTTTTAAATTTTAAAATTATATTTGTCCATGATTGATGCATTATGAATTGTTTTATTTCATAATTAAATTGTCTTATTTAATAAATAAAAGATTTGCATTCAAAATGTTATCTACTAAAATTGATAATGTTCACAAGTTTAGAAATATGTACAAATTTTATTTATATGGTTAGTGATCTTAGAAGAAATGGGTATTGGCTCAAATGGTTTAGTTTGGATAAAAAATCCAACCAAACTATTTTTTTCAAAATTTTAAATTGAACCAAATTGAATGAAAGAAATCAATTGATCAGTTCGGTTGGGTTTGGTTTTATATTTGTTAAAATTAAATACATCAATTTGATCAATGAGCCTTTTGTTGAGCTATTTTAGATAGACTTTGAATTAATGGGCAATTGCTTCAGTTTGATTTTACTTAGTTTTTATACTTGATTTTCATTGATTTTTATTATGTATACTCAATTTTATTTTATTTTTAGTTTGGTTTGGTTCGAGTTGGGTTAGTTTTTATTTTTAAAATCTAGAACCGAAATTCAACTTGATTGATTTTTTTTTTTGAAAACTTTTCCAACCAAAATTATCCAATAAATTTTAAAATCATTTTTTAAACTGGTTTATATGGATATTCTAGATAATTCAATTAATTTGCTCATCCTAGATATTAGATGATAACTATGCTCTTCTAATAATTAACTATATCCATCTTTTTTGGTGGCTTTATGGATAAAATATTAGAATATGAAATGTAAAATTTTCTTTAAGTTTTTAATATTAACATGTGATACACTTTATGGTACTCTACTTTTAAATAATTAAATCTTATGAGTTACAACTTAGTTCCACAAAAATAGTTGTCATATCATTAAAAAAAAAAAAGTACCAACACCCTCTCTTTTGACAAATTCTTTCTCTCCCTCTTTTAATAATTTATTTCTCTTAATCCCTTTCATAAAAAAAAACAAACAAACAAACAAAGAGAGAGAGAAAAAAAAGATTAAGAAGAAAAGGAAAAATAACACAAACTTCCTTTATGTCGAATGGACTTTGAATCTCACTAACACAACTTATCAGACAATTTAATTGTGCTTAATTAAAATATTAGAAAACCTGAAAAAAAAAATATAGATTGAAAGTTTCAACAATAACTCTCTCTTTAACTTTGCATATCCAACTCTTAATTCATTCATTTTATTAATCAATAAGAAAATCCATCAAAAATTTACAACTTTAATTTCAAATCTTCATTTTTTTCATAATATATACCAAAATAAAATGCTAAGTAATCAAAATCAATTGTTTAAAAAGTTTTATACCTAATTTTAATTCATGATTGGTTATTCCTTCTTGCTATTATATGTAAATCAAATCAATACACTAATACCATTTTTGCATCAATACAGAGACTTTGTTGAAACTAGAAAGGGTGGAAAGTATCATTATAAAACTTAGATTAATTTGACGGGTTGATCATGGACTCGGTCAACCTGAAACATAGACTGGTCTGGATTGAAAACAAAATGCAATAAAATAAAAAATGACCTACCTAACCTTGTAAAAAATACATGTTAACTCGTGACCTAATCAACTCAACATAAAACCCAACCCTCAACAAAGAGTTTAGCTAAAGATGAAGAGGAAGGGTTGAAGCTAAAGATAGAGAGAAATAGGCTAGAGAGAGAGAGAGAGAGTTTCTGAATAATATACATTATTTTTAAATATTTAATAATATGATGGCTGCTTTAATGCTTAAATTTTAACTTATAGGATTTGAATGGTAATAATTGAAGTGTTGTAATTTATTTATTTTTAATTGGTTAAAAAAGAATAAGTTCAATTTTAATTCACAAAATCTAGCTTATGATACAACCTACATGTTAGGGGAAAAAAAACTATAAATAAAAACCCCCCATCGTGGTTTTTAATGCATTACTTCATTCTCAATTTCATCCCAATAATTTAGTTTCATTTATTTCATTCCTAAGTGTCACACATTTCTCAATTCAATCATTTTTTTTAAATCATCATACTTTTTAAATGGAAAATGACAAATTCTATTGAAAAAAAAACATTTCTTTATTGCATTAAATAATAAAAATTACTAACAACCATGGATGAAAGCAATCAAAAGAGGAGTTTTTTTTTAATACTTTTTAGGTCCAATATATATATATATATATATATATATATATATATATATATATATATAAAAGTTTTGTATCAATTGAAAATTGGTGGATAGGTTGAGGACTAATTTGAGGTTTCTAATGATAAAAAAAATAAAAATAAAAAGACGAAATATGTGGTCTATCTTAGGCTAGTTGCACAAAAAACTTAAAATTTTAAATTCATAAATTCATAGTTAATTTAACACAATTCAATAAAAAAATCACAAATTTCAGCAACTTACCTAAAAAATAAACACAAAAAATAAATTAATCACAATTCAACCTAATTCATGTTATTTTCATGCTCAATTGATGAAATCAACCATAATTTCATAAATTCATGGCCAATTTAGCACAATTCAATCAAACTCTAATTCAAACAAACCTAATTTTCAAACTAAACCCTAATTTCAAGTGAACACAAATTAAACATAATTGAACTTTTAAATACACCATATTAATACAAATATAGGTTATTTACCTTGCTTTTTTCAATCATGGAGTGGTGGCAGTGCTGTGGGCGGCGTTCTTATGCTAAACACTATGAATGAAGGCTTGGAGATGAGGAGAGTGATATTTTGGTTTCATAGAGAGAGACGGTGTGAACGACGGGTTCTTAGAAATGTGGGTTGCAATTATGAGGAAAGAAGAAAAAAGATAGGTTAAATTGCATCACTTGTCGCGATTTGGAACCGTGACATCATAAGTTGTTATATTTGAGAAGCACGATATTTAGTATGTGTCGCATTTCGGAATCGTGACAACCATAAATGTCATAATTTTGAAATGTGAAAAATTTAAAATGTGTTATTTCATCTTCTTTTTTTAAATTGTGATGTTCTGTTAAATTTTGTTTTGATTTATTATGTTATTTTAAAAAAATTTCTCCGAATGAAAGTAAGTTGTTGCAATTTCGAATCATGATATCTATTAAATATCATAATTTTGAAATGTGACGTGCATACTTTGTTATTTTGCCAATTCTTTTTCAAGCAACATTATTCTATCAAAAAATTTAATTTAATATGCTATTTTTTAAAAAAATAAAAACAATACTCTGATTAGAAGTATTGGGCTTCGTATAGGCAAATCCCAATCAAGATTGTCAATTATATCCCGTTCCACCCAGAATAACCGATATATCTCATTCTAGTTCAAAAAACAAAACAATCCAAAACAAATTTTGTCTTGCTCAAAATCTTGGTCTCTTCTAGATTTCTAAACCAAATTTTGGGCAAAACATTTTGGTTGTTTTGTTCTGGCCAAATATATATTTTTTGCTTTTTTTAAGAAAAAAATGCATGTTTTTTCTCTTAATTTTATCATTCAACAATTGAATTATTAGATATTAGACTTTATAATTTATTGTGGCTTGTTTTTTTTATGATTGTCTCAGTCTTATGACCTTTGTCACGAGTTTGACAAGTTAACAGAGTTGGCTTTTTTTGTCTATTTTTTCAATTAATTTTTTTTTGTTTTATCATTCAATATTTTTAATATTTGGTTGATTATGAATTAAGATTTATCATTTATTTTGGTATGTTTTCTATAAAATTATCTTAGTTTTATGATCTGGGTCACAAGTTTTATGAGCTAACCGGAGTAGATTTCAGTTGTTATATTTTGTTCTTTCATTAGATTTATTTTTCCTTCTAATTTCATCATTCTACAATTGGTTTACTGAGAATTGAGCTTCATAATTTATTTTTATTTGCTTTTATTTTGGGTTATCATGGTCTCATGACTCAAGTCGCGGATTTGGAAGGTTAATTCAGATTAATCCGGGTTAATCCAATATATTGTTGCCTCAACATATTTTTTAAAAAAGATATCATCTTGAATTTTTTTAATCAAACTATATTTCTTTTAACTTCCCAAGTTGTTTTTAAACTCATCGAGTCGATCGGGTTACATTAAATCTTATCCCACACGGTGTAAATTGTTTTGAAATATGAACTAGATTTAAATTAAAATTATATTTATTAAATTAATATTTTAAATTATATATATTTAAAAAGCACTTCCATACTAAAGTGCTTTCAAACCAAAATATATTATTCAAATTAAAAAAATAAAATATCAATAGCAAAAGATTTAACAACGTTAATGGCTGTTTGTTTATACGGCTGTTGTTGCTTGCTTTTAAAGCAAACCACAGTTTTTAAATGTTTGGTAACAAATAACCACAATATAATATTCATGTGGAACCATTTTAAAATTGGTTAAAACCGCAGGTTTGCGGAAAGCAGCTCTCTGCTGCTTTCTGCAAACCTGCGGACGCAGTGGAGAGTTTCACCCTCCACTGTTCCGACCGAACCGTGCCCGACAATTAAAAAAAATTTTAATTTTTTTTAATTGTGTTTTATTCTAAAAATTAGAAGGAGATCACTTGATGACATAACATTTACAGAATTTGATCGCAATCCCAATTTTGTTCTTGTCGAGTCCGACCCAGCTAAAAAAAATTCAATTTTATTTTTATTTTTATTTTTAATTGTCTTTTATTCAAAAAATTAAAAGAAGATCACTTGATATCGTAGCATTTGTAGAATTTGATCGCACTCCGAATTTTGTTATTGCTAGGTCCGACCTAGTTAAAAAAAATTTTATTTTTATTTTTAATTGTGTTTTATTCAAAAAATTAGAAGGAGATCGCTTAATAACGTAGCATTTGCAGAATTTAATTGCAATCTTAATTTTGTTATTGATGATATTTTACCTGATGTTGTTACGCGCTTAAAAAACCATGGAAAATGTAATTATTGTTGGATAGATTTCGTACGTGATGAAATGCACATAGTTTAATGGAACAATAAAAAATATTTGATATCAATATTATTTATTTCATAATGTAATAACAGTAGTTAAATCTATAATATTTAAATTAAAAACCATCTATATATATATATATATTATATAATCTCAATTTGAAAAATATTCTTTTAACCAAACACATCAAACTATTTTTTATTCAACTTCAATTTCAACCATAATTTTAACTAAACATATATTTTTTCAAATCTATCTCAATTAAAATAACTATTTTTTTAAATTATAATCATAATCGCCACCGCAGTGTGAAACTCATTCCAATCGCCCGCTGCTCTCATTTCCATCCAATCATATAATCCAAAAATTTTAACATTCTAAAATCGTGTACTTTAATTATATATAAAAAAAAACAGATAAAAATATCCTGTACCAAAGATACCGCATTCATATTTTCTCTGAGCAACATGAATAAGAACCACAGAACATGTCCTCATTGGAATTCAAGATTTTCAATTAAAAAATTTAAGAAAAAAAATGGAAATGCCAATTTTTTTTTTTTTTTTTTTCTGAAAAAGGAGAGAGAAGGCGTAGTTAAACATTTAAGAGTTGGCGCCGCCCTCAAAACAGGGCCACAAAGTCGTTCGCAACAGCTGTATGGCACCCCACAAAGCTCGGTTCTAGCTTTGTGCAATAAAAAAATGACTTTTGCCTCAAAAGGTAACCATGTGCATGTGCTCGTCATCAACAGTCCATCAGGCCAGCCTGCACCGTGCAGGTAACAGCCACTCTTGTCTCCTCGCCAACAACTACATAAAGCATTAACCTGCCAGCCCTAATCGTGTCATCCCACTAGCCGTTGTCTGAGTTCTCGGTGTTGCTCGCCTCCTTGCATTCTTTCCTTTTGCGCTGCGCCTCCACACATTGGTTTTCTCATCTTGCAGCAAGATAATTTATTTATCACAATGGAGGCGTTGAAGATGAGAGTATTTTTGGCTATCATGGTTGTGCTTATGGCCGTTTCAGCAGTCCAGGATGCAGCAGCAGCAGATGCCCCTGCTCCTAGCCCTACCTCTGATGCCTCTACTTTTATACCAGCTGCTTTTGCTTCTCTTGTTGCTCTTGCATTTGGACTTCTTCTCTGAATGTAAGATTATGCATTATTTATTGTTTTTTTTCTCTTTGTTGGCATGGTATATGCTCATTTATTTGTTTGAAGCCCTTTCGTCCCAAACGGTACAGGGATTTGTTTGCATGGATGAGAATTGAGGGACAAAGGGGAATGGAGTGTTTTACTTGGGATTTTCATTGTTCTTGATCTTTATGACGAATTGGTCAAAAAGATTCAGATTGTTGTAACCAATTATTATTTTGTATTATAATTGATGTGATTTATTTGTTTGTGGCTTCAATTATCTTTTCTTGTAACTACTGATGAATGCTTTTGTTATCTTTCATTATACGTAAAGATCATCTGCTTAGAATGGCATAAAGATTTGCCTTTTCTAGTATCCGAATTCTAGATTCTTTATGTATAAGAAATTCAATCCCTTGAGAGCCATAGATAATGGTTTCTTCTCCTTCGTGCTTACCAAATAGAACGCTATACACTTAGAAAATAAAAGTAGTAAGAAACAGTGGCTGCAAGCTTTTTTTTTTTTTAAAATAAATATATATTAGATAAAACAATTTAATAGAAAACAATAGATGTATGAATTTTAAAAAAAAAAAAATGGTGAGAAAAATATAAAGCAAACATATTAACGTCTCGCGAAACCCACGACTAAGATTTATAAAATTGAAATAACTTGATGAAAAAATAAAGTAAATTATAAAGCATTGAAAAGAAAAATTAAAAGGGTGTTCAAAATGGTTGGTGCCCTTTTGGTGAGAACTCACTGTCCTGCAAGCTAAATCCATGAATGTTGTGTGGCGTGGGGATTCATGCCTCAGGCCGCATTGTTGGGTTTAGATCAGTGCTTATGGTTTGCTTGCTGATTCCGATGATGATATCAGTCACCAAATACCATCTTCCGGGACTGAAAGAGTCTTGCTGACATTCTGCAATTCTGAGGCCTTGTTACCTTTTCGTTCTTCTTAAGAAGAACTTGGGTGGTGTTTTTGTCTTCCTGTTATGAATGTGTTGTTGTTTTGGCTGAGATTTCTTACCATGAAAGGTGCAGATTGAGGGTTAGCCTTTCCATTAATGATTGTTAGAAATGTATGGAAAAGGGATACTGTTTCTGGGAATAGGCATTTCACCTAGTTGCGATTCTGGCTAACACTCTAGATTTAAATTCGGAGAAGAACAGGTTTAAAAACTTGGATTTGGATTGGGAATTATGCTATCCATGTGAGAAATACTGTGCGGCTGAACGCATGATTAACATAAACAAAACATCTGCTTCGGAAATCTATTTATGCATTAATTAATAGCAATTTCGGAGACCTAACATGAGGGCATCTCCAATAGTGTAGACAGAAGAAAAAAGTCAAGCAATTTGGCTTTATAATTGAATTTTGTCACTGTTCAACTTGAAGCTCTGTTCATGAGTCCATGGCTGGTTGTCTGAACATGAAAGAACAGTTGTCCTCCATCTGTATTTTCTTTGACAGCTCTCCTTTCTGTATTTACAAAGAAGAAGGAAAACCCATTGCTGTGTTCTTCAACCGTTGAGCGAGTGAAGACAAGAAGGTAAATTCAGAGGATAAACATGCAAAGCAGCTTACACCATGAGTTTCTCTAGATAAAGAAAAACATCCACCTCTCCTCCTCCTCTCGATTTTGCTCCTCCTCCCAAGAAAATCTATGTTTATTTTCACTGCCAAGTAAGGTGATTTGCGAGCGTTCTTCCTGTGTATGTTACAGTGTGGATTCTCATGAGGGCTTCTGTGTGCTCGACACTCTTGTATGATTGCAGCATTTTTCTTTATGATTGCTTATTCCTCTTTTTTCACTTAGGCACTGTTTGTTTTTCATTTTAAAAATATATTTTTTATCTTTTTATTTATTTTAAATTAATATTTTTTATATTTTCAGATTATTTTAATATATTATTATTATAAATAAATTTTTTTTTAAAAAAATATCCCAAACATCACTTTAAACTAAAGAAAAAAAACCCAGATTTAACTATCTCTATCTTAGTCTTTCTTCTTTCTTTTTCAACAAAACTGTAGAAGTTATATTTTAAAATGTTTTTTTTATAAATATATCAAAATAATAAAATAATTTTAAGAAAAAATATAAAATATAAATAAATAATATTATAACCATAATACAAACAAGCCCCAACAACACGTCTTTCAAAACAACTAGTAAACATTCAGGGTTTGGTAACAAAGCAACGTGGACCTTGTCCCAGCTTAAACGTTAACATGACAGCTCATTGACTTGGAATATAGTTTTGAAATGAAAGAAATTCATTTTAAATCTATATTTTTTATATTTTAATTACAAAAAAAAAACTGGCTCCACACACAAATAACCAAGATGGGCGCTGCCCATGTGAATATAATTATATTTTATGGTGTCGTCAATATTGTACTTGCACAACCTTTTTCTTTGTTTTTTTCACTGCTTTTTCTTACAAGATATCAAACACTGATTAAATTAAAAAAATTATAAAAAAATTAAAAAACTGAATTATATAAAAAAAATTAAATCAATTAAAATTTTAAAAAAATCCATCAATTCAGTTCAGTTTAGTTCCAGTTTTATAAGCCTATAACTAATAAAACTGAACCGAACTGAACCAAACCTAAACCGAAAAAACCGAGACAAACTAGAAAAAAATCGAGCCAAACTGAAAAAACCAAACCAAAACCGAGCAAAATCGGAAAAAACCGAGTCAAACCGAAAAAACAAACAAAACCGAGTTGAACAAGTTTTTGTCCTAAAAAACTAAACCGAACTGGTGATTTGAGCTTGTTTTGGCTTTTTTTAAAAAAATTTAATTTGGTTATTTTTTGATAAAAACCAAATCAAACCGAATTGAAAATAATCATTCTTGTCATCTTGTTTATTTTTTTATTTTAAAATTGTTTTAAAAAAATAAAAAAATTTATGTTTTTTACTTTAAATTTATATATATATATATATATTATTTTGATGTATTGATATTAAAAATAATTTTTTAAAAATAAAATAAATATTATTTTTATATATTTTTATATAAAAAATATTTTAAAAAATAATCTTAACCCTAATTCAAAATCGATAATAACTTTATTGTCTGACAGAATTGGTCCACTTTTCTCAATCTTATCTCTTCGAGGAAATTGGGTATGAGAGAGAAAGATGTTTCATCAAACTGGCCAGCTGTGATCAATGACGTATTTGACGTGAAAAATAAAATAAAAATAAAAATAATGGACAGCTCAAGAAATGAACATTCCAAGCATGTGCTCAAAATATCTATCTGCTAATTTTCAGAATTAAGATTTTTGGAAAATATATATCATTGTGAAGGTTTTTCTCATAGTTATCCCACTTGACAAGATAGGTTGACTTGGCATCCCGGTAACATAAGAGTAGTCTTGATTACAACTCGTTAAAGATTTATTTTTTTTAAAATTGTTTTTTTTTTCTAACGAACCAAAAAATAAATTTATGAACTTACCTTGATTGCTACAAAATTAATTATTTTAGGAGTTAAAATATTGGTTTTAGTTTAAGTTCTGAAAACAAATTATTATCAAGGATAAAAAGTCTATATAGGGTTTTTTTTTCTTTTACTCAGTCCAATATATATATATATATATATAAAAAAAAATTGAAAGTTTTTTTCAGTATATGTTTATTTTTAAAAAATTATATTTTTTTAATGTAAAAAAAAAAAATTTGGTTACTTCAACTTAAAAAAAAAGATATTATCATTTTAATGTTGGATAAAAATTTTTTTGAAGTAATATTTCAAATTTTATTATTTACAACAAGAATAATCAACATTCCACAATTTTAAAACCTAACTTATCCAGATGGATTGACTCGGGATTCGGCTAACCCAAGACTAGAACCAAGCCAAGTTTAAAAAACTAAAAGAAGTAAAAAACCCAGTTGATTTGACGGGTTAACCTAATAACTCGATAAAAAACCTGGTTGCAATAAGTTAACTATTTTTTTTAACCAAACCAACATCGTTTTCATTTATATATATATATATATATATAAAATAGTGTTGATCTAGGTGATCCGGGCAAAACCCGTAACCCGGATCGGGTTTAAAAACTCTTAAATATCTATATAAATTATTATTTTTAATTTTTTAAAATAAAATATTAAATTCCCAAATATTTTTTATCCAAATGTTCCTCCTCACTAGTACATGGTACCCAGCAAATGTTCCAGAAACGCCTTCACATCACTGATATTCCTAGTGAGCCCCCCTCCCCATTAAAACAGTAGTTTTTGACATTAAGCATATCTAACACGACTAATCTTGCCAGCTGAAGCATTTAGGGCCTCAAGTTGGTCATGACTCAATAAATCTCTCTTGTTTGGACTGTTGTGTTCTTCAATCAGCCATTCTTCTGTTTTCTTTTCACGCCCGCCATAAGAACATCATCTTAAAGACTCGAGAGCTCGTAATTAGGCGCAATCTAAGCTTAATCCATCAAGGCCACCTAGCCCGCAGATGCAGCCTATGTTCAAGCAACTAGCCATTGAGGGATAGGAGCTCCCTGACAGCAGAAGCCATAGCCATGGAGGGATAGGAGCTCTCTGACAGCAGAAGCCAACTAGCTGATAGAAATAAGACAAGACATTGCAGCTAACACTAATAGATTTATCAAAATGTTGATGTCATTAGCTGACATGCCTCCACCACCTCCCTGTCGAGAATCAGACTCAACCTTTACTCTGTCAGAGTATGGTGGTGGGTGGAAGATCATATCGCATTCTGGATCTTGCTTATGTAATAATGCATAGCTCTGGTTTACTTTATTGCTTAATGCGTTCATCGTTGTTTGAGCATTGCTAGAACAGTACAGAATTACTTGGTTCATGAATCCCAATACAAACTTTTAGATAGTGCTGTGACGCGCACATATAAGATACCAACGTCGAACAAGTGGCTCCTACACAGAAGCACACAAGGAATCTCCGATACGGACAGGATTCACAGGAACCTGCTATCTACACGGACATCACATATATTTTTATGTACAAAAAGATGGAGACAACCCTATATAAGAACCTTGTAAGCTAGCGTAGCAGATCCACCACCACAATTGACGCTAGGGAACAACTGGGATTTTTTCTGTAGCCATTTTTGCTTCAGAGACCATTGTAGTAGCCGCCGTAGGTAATGTGAGCTCTGGCGATAGGAACCCCTCTGGCTGCTGAAATTGCCTCATTCAATTTTGTTGCATGGTGAACCACTTGCTTAATCCTCTGTGACAACAGTTTGTGATTCATTAGCTTTTATGCAGTGTTCATGAATGTGAAAGCATTTCCTTCCTAATAAGATTCCTTTAAATTCAGTCCCCTCTTTTAAGAACTATATTGCAGAGGGGAAAAAAATTGATCATGCTGCATTTCATTAATTATTTTCAAAATGTGTTCGAGATACAAATGATTAGCAAGAGACATAGAATTGATCATGCTGCGTGTCATTACTTGATCTTCAGTTTATATGATCTAAAATATTTACTTCATGGAAAACAACGAGAAATAAAATCAGATTAAGCATTCGACAAAATCATACAGAAATCAAACTAATCATAGGATCCATGGATAATAGTCATATGATTGATTAATTAGAAATAGGAAGTGACAAATTAAAAAGAAAAAGAAAAATTCCAAACCTTGTCATCAGCGTAAATCTGGAAGCTCAGCTTTTGGTTCTGTTGCTGCTGCTTGTTTCTTTGCTGATTTCCAAAAATGAAAATACAGATGGTAGCAGCTGCAACTCCAAAAGTGCAAATAGCACCAATCCCAGTTAAGCTCAACTTCCATAAATTCAAGCCACTGGTATTCTCCTCCCAGTTCACCTCCTTTTCTGTACTATCTTCGTTTTCAGTGCTCTTGATTCTTGGAGAACTAACCTTGGTGGTCTCCAGGACCTGATCACCTGTATACCCCTGATGATCACTTTTGTCTTCAAAGTTAAAAGTAGAACCAGCATCAATTTGAGGGGGTGCGAAACCACCCTTGGTGTTTGAGGACTTTGGAGAGTCCAATTTCATGTCGACAAATTCATTTTCCTTCATTTTCTTGAAGAAAACTTGAGAAACTGAGTCTTGATCAGCTTCTTTGACTTCTGGCATGGTCACAGAGGGAACCACAGCGCTTAGGTCGATAGGTAACATGGAGACCACATCTTTTTTGGAGATTACATGATCTTCTGGGACATCCTTGCTAGTTTTTGTTGGTGGCTCCAGCTGAATATGAACTGGAACAAGTTGATTAGGAACCACCCTTGAATGTTTTGGTGGAGAAGACGGGCACATGAAGTAGTTCATGTTGAACATGGCTTTGGGATTAGGACTGCTACTACGTTTGCTTGCCCCAAAAGTCTTCTTCTCACCATCTTCATGGTAATCAATGAACCCATCATGGGGTAGTAGCTCCCACTCTTCAAGATCCATCTCATAGATGGAAAGTTGTTCTCTTGGAAGTAGAAATAGATCAAAAAGAAGGGCTAGAGTGCTCTAATATATAAGGGCAATTAAGTATGCTCTTATGGTGGAAAATTTGGGGGGGTCCAATTATTTGATCAAGCTAGGACGGCAGGCAGTCATGGAGTGATGCGTGGAATCTTCATGATGTGTCAAACCACCGCTCCATGGTCTCCTCTTGCTTTAATATCTTTTTTCATTATTAAAATAAATATTTGATTAATTTATATTTACTTCGATTAATCTCATGCATTCTAAAATTAACGATCATGTAAATCTTCAATAACTCTCAAAAGACTAAATCTTATATTATAGAAAAACAAATTCAAGATCTAACTAGCCGAAATCAGTGTTTGAACTAATTTGTATCCACTTTAATTAATTAATCTCATGTGTCTTAAAATTAATAATAAGCTTTCAATAATTCTAAAAAAACATAATTTTATATTATAAAAAAACAAACTTAAGATGTAATTGGCCGAATGAATCCTCTTTCTCCAAAGTCTGAGTTTGCTCAATGAAGGCTAATCCTTTCCAAAGGTGACAAATTGGATGGAGGTCCATTAGGGCCCACGTAGGAGAATAGAATGCCTTGCCTGATAGGCTTCCTGGATATTTCTTTTCAATCTTATATTGGTTTGTTAAATAATCTAATCTACCAAGTTTGATTACTATATTGTCACTTTGGATAAAATTTGGGCAACTGTAAGAGTTGAGATATGGCCACGCAGACGTTCCTCTTGGGGCCTATGAACATTTCTAGAGAGAGAGGGAGGGAGGGAGGGAGGGAGAGAGAGATGGAGAAAGATGGGATGGTTTTTGTTAGAGATTCCTTCAATGGTCTCACTCTCATGGCCATGGCAGGGAAAGATGGAAAAAAAGAAGGAAGAGTGCCGTCGGTTGCTTGTAGAAGTTTGCTTGGAGTGAAAGTGATAGGGTAGGTTTTTGAAGAGAAAAGGGCAAAGTTGAAAGTGAAAGCTTCCATACAACTGTCCATAGGCTGGTGGTGTCTTTAATTAATCTTTATTGGCCTTTTGTGTCAAAGTTATAAAAATTAAAGTTTTGCAATAATAGTTGTAGAGTGGACAAATTTGCCTAAATTTCACGTTATTATAGGGTAAGATCTGTGTTTATCTTGGAGTGGGGTAGTTTTTGCCGTTATTTTTGAAAAAATATATTTTAAAAAAGTTATAAATTATAGTTTTTTTTAGAGTTTTTAGTATTATCTATGTAGACCTATGGTTTCTGTTGATTGATGAAAAACTTTCAAAATTATTATTGAGACAAAATGCATTTTCAATCACACTTAATCATACTAACCAACATATCTATAAACAAATTAGAAAGGTAGTTAATTAAAATAAACCTTGAAAATAATACTTATGAATATACTGTATAGGGGAAAAGTTATTGTAGGTAACAATTATGGCTATCAAAATAATCAAATTTTATGTCAAATAGTTTTATATAATGAAGAAGTTCTAATTAAGATTTTTTTTTTTACATTGAAAATGCTTAGAAAAATAGATGTGAGTTCGAGAAGATTTTTTGTTTTTGATTGATTTTTTATTTTGAAGTGATTTTTTGTATTTTTGAAGGTCATAAATTGGTTAATTTTCTATGAGATTATTCTGATCTTATGATCCGGGTTATAAGTTTGGCAAGTTAACTCAAGTAAAATGTTTTTGTTATTTTTGAATTTTATTCTTCAACATTAAGTTGATAAGGAATTGAGTTTCATAATTTATTTTGATTTATTTTATATGAGATTATCATGGTTTTATGATTTAGGTTGATAATTTAGTAGCTTAACTTGGATTGGCCTGAATCAATTTAATATATTTTCGTTTCAATATTATTTTTTTAAGAAAATATTGTTTTCAGTTTTTGTGAATCAAACTATGGTTTTACCAGTTATCTAAATTATTTTTGGACTCATCAAGTCGAACAAATTACATCGAGTTAATTTTTATTTGATTTATTTTTTTTACTTGAAAAATATTTGCAATTCCCAAATATTTTTTATTGTATGTTTAATAAAAGCTTAATCTGACTTATAATATATCACGAGTCAATTATAGTATATTGCTAAATGGTATATAATTTAAGTGTTCTTTATCTTCCAAGAATACTTATCAACTATAGTTCCTTATACATCAAACAAGTTCATTTTGGAACCGGTAAACCTTTTGCAATCAGTGTTGAACATTATTAAGATACTTGAAAATACTTTTCTGGGGCTCTTATATTTTCATATAGTTTCTTTTTTTATATTAACTAACAATCTGATTCTAATTTGAAAGCTTATACTTTAATTATATTTCTTTACAAAATATGACGAATTCCTAGGGGGGAAAAAAGGTGGCAACATGATTTTATTTATTTAGGATAAAAATAAGATTTAGATCCTTGAACATCATAGCTCATATTATTATAGTGTGGAATGAACAATGGTTGCAAATTTAAATATTTCAAGGAGCTCTTATTTTACGTTTTGGAGTTGTTTTTGAGAGCGTTTTAAAAATATACATGACTTTAAAATATATTAAATTAATTTTTTTTTTGATAAAATACTTTTAAAAAACAAATTTCATTATAATAAAAAAAACACATATGGATAAAAACATGGAAGGTGTAATTCAACTAGTCATGTTCTGAATTTGCTTTCTAAAAGTTACCTATTCAAGTTTTATAAATCTCGAAACTATTAAAAATTTATATAATTATTAATTTTAAAATCTATAAATTAGTTGAAGTATACTTAAATTAGTTTAAACTTTTATATTAATTAAAAAAAAAAACGTGGAAAAAAACTAGTGTGCATTACCTGAACGGGCTTGAACCATTCCACTCTTGGCTTATTGGAGAAGGAAAACTTGCCTACGTATTACATAAAATATTTGACTCATCATGGATGTATACATGGCTTGCAAGCAAAACCATAAATAATAAAAAGGAGAATTTCATTATATAAATGGTTTTGCACAGTGCCACGTACGTTCTTGAAAAAAAAAAAACAAAAATCTTGGGAGTAGATGAGAATTAAATGCGAAGTTGATGCCCAAAAAGAGTTTCAATAAAGACGCCTGTAGGACGGCCCACCTAGGAAAATCACTCCATTGGAAGCGTTCACAGGCTGCAATTTTACAGAAATTGATTGTAAGATTATAAAATCAAAATTAAGATTTTTCTTATTGTGTATATTTACGCATGTAGGATATTTATTTTTTTATGTTGATAGCGAGGTTGTAAAAAAAAAAAAATTGGATAGAAAAATACAATATAAATTCAAAATCACAGAATTAGATTGTAAAATTATAAAATTATAATTAAAATTTTTTAATTAATTATATATTGATAGTTCCTCTAAATTATCATAACTTGAATTTTAACTTTTTTTTTCTCTTAAATTTTTTAAAAAATTTAAAAATAATATATTTACATCGTTTTTAGTATTTTTAACACATTTGATCTTTAACAAATTAATTTCAAAATTATTAATCAATTTAAACAGCCCTACAACCACCCTTCTTCTCTGAAAAACCAATATCTGATAGCAACCAATGGGTATATAAGCACTTGGTGAAAAAAATAACAAACCAAGAGAGAAGAGGAATTAAACACCAAGGAGGACCGAACTTTTGATCAAGCAGATCTGTTTTCTCATACTTCTGTTTGCTTCAACACTGATATAGGAGCAAAGAGGAGACCAGAGCGCTTAAGATTCAACAGTTCACCCTCCTCTAGTACTCGTGTCATGTGGATTTATACGGTGGTAGTGGTGGCTGCTCGTGGGACTCACGCACCGCTACTTTTCCTATACTTCCAATGTTGATTATAGTATACTCTGGACATTTTAAACATCTTGAAAAATCAATCTATAAATTCAAACTATTTTTAGAAAAATTTCTATAACATTGCATAATTTGGGATAAATTATTTATTATTGTGTATATTTTTAGATTGTTTGGATATTATTTAATTGGAATTCATATATTTTTTTTGTTTGATAATTTGTGTTGAATTGAGAGTTTATTTTTAGGTTGTGGTTTTGTTTAGACATTAAATATTTGAAATTTATGTGGATATTTAGCGTTATTTGATTTTGAGTTGATAAACAATAATTTGTTTTGAATTAATATCACGCTTAAAATAGCCTTGATAAAACATTTTATTTGTATCTTACCAAACATAGTCTTTATGCAGTTTTTAAATAAATTTTTAATTTTTAATTTTTAAAAGATCATTTTGTAATTATTTTTGAATTCCCCACTTTTTTCTACTCTCACACATTTAATATTTGAAATTGTGACCTCCAGATAAAGGTGTTCTTTCAGTATTAAACAAATCAATTCCCTTTCATAAAAACAACAAAAAATGTTTCTTTAAAATTTAATTTTTATTTTAATTTGCTATGGTCAAGTCTCTCAAAAATAAATTACATTTACATATTTTAGCAGATAAGGTGTACTAGGAGTGATACATCCTCCTTATACATAATCAGTCTCTTTATCCAAACTTTTAGATCAGTTCGGGTTCCTAGTGATCAAAATATTAGGTGACAACTTCATCCTTTTTTTATTGATAAGAAACAAGAATTTATTATTCTTTCCCCTATCACTAGAGATCCTGACCTGGGAGAAAGATCACCGCGATGCCGCACACTGCAACATAGATAATGAAAGTTTAAAAAGGATTGTGTGTTGGGTTTCCTAAAACACATACACACAACGAAAAATGTAAATTTTATTTTATTTTTCAAGATTCTCAAAGATCCTATTAGATAGATTTAGGGTTGTTCAGGGTTTATACGAAGATTACCTAAAGATTATATGTTTCTTTTGGCTTTGAATATTTGCTTCAAGGTTGGGTTATTGCAAACCACAAGTTATCAAAGAGTTCGACCTCTAACAATATTCCATACGAACCATCAATAAGAAATCTCATAAACCCTTGTAGAAGAGAGAGATTATTATATTTTATATTACTAGCTTTTTTCTTTTGTATTTTAGGTGTTTTATGCACGATATTTTTCTCACCTTTTCATTACAGAAAATAAAAGATATAACATTTTATTTATAGAAAAATCTAAAAACCCTATAAATGGTAAAATATTAATTTTTCCCTTAAATAATATTACATGTATTATTTTAGGCTAATTCTATAAACTTATTCAATTAAGTTCTTACTTAATTGTTTTTAGATCTAGAATTGTAATCTCCTAAATTAATTACATTCTAATTCTCAATTTCTAAAATTTATTTATAATTAAGTTATACTTGATTAATCATACCATTTTAATTTCTAACCAATGGTTCTTATGTAGGTTACTCATTAGATTTCCTAATAAATTGACATAAATATAAATCACAATCCTAAATAAAATATGATTAAATAAATTAATTTATTATCAATTCAACAATTAATTGATTTATATTTGAAAATTTAATAAAATGTCTAACAACTTGTCAAGATCCCTTAAATATTAGAAAAGTCATAAGTTGTTTGATTTAACCTTTCAATAATCAGTTTCTCAGTATAATTATTATCTTTTCATTAACAATACTTTGATTTAAACATCATAGCATAAAATGTATCTACCCTATCAAATCACATTTATTTCCAACACCATAGTTATTGATTCTTTGAATAAGATTTGAAATCCTTTTCAAATCTCTTTTCACCTTGCGTAAAAATTTATAATCAATACTATTTGAAAACAAATAAAATATTTCTCTAATTTATATAAGGTAATGAATTATCTTTTGATTACTTAAATATCTTCATATAGTAGATGAGTTTAAGATTCAACAACGATAATCTTGATTTTGCATGATTTCAACTGAGTTTACTGATTTTGAACAAGTCAAGTCTAATTTTATTTGTTTTGGATTTTTAGTTCAAGTTTTCATATTAAATACATGTTGATTCGTAAAATTATATGATTTTACAAGTTAATTTGTGATTTCGACAACAACAGTGCTTTTTGTAGCGTAAGCACTTGTATTTCAAAAAAAAACAAAATTATTAAAAGTAACGAATATCTCTAAACTAATCTACAAGTTCAATCGATATTATTTTTTATTTTCAAATGATTTCGAAAGTGAAACCTCATTTTAATTTAATGAATTCAAATAAATGTATTGAATTAAAGGAGGGGTATAATGAGTGGAGAAAAAACATCTTCCTCTTCGTTAGCTCGTGATATCACAATCACATCATCGAAATAATAATAATAATAATAAGAAAGCATACCAATGAAAACTTTTGACATCAAAATCTCCCTCCCTCTCTCTTCGAATAATTATCCTATCCAATTACAAAGAAGAAAAAACACTTCCTTCAAATGTAGAATTGGCTAAAAAAGTCCAGCCAGCCGCATGACCTAAATGATGCCAAAGCAGAGGTTCTTCGCCAGTAAAGGCAAAGCACAATCATTAGGAAAGACGCATCATGAGCGTTCAGACTCCATTGCTGAGGTAAGAAAATAACTTCATCGGGACAATGTACTTTAAAGTATCTTTCTTCCTTGGGTCGGTCTAATCACAAGCCTATATAATAGTCTTCTTCTCAGTCCTATCTCTTGACATCAAGTTGACATTAGCGAGGCAAAGAGAGAGAGCACACAGTACTTGCATTCATCTTGTCAAAATGTTCCTCCAAATGACAATAATATACAAAGGGAAAAAATTACAAAAGGAAAGCTGTTCTCAAATTTACATGCCTGACGCTTCCTCCCAAAACTAGAGCAAGCATCGATGGTTTCAGCTATCATTATCATCATCAACAACGCTAGTAGTAGTAAAATTTTAACACGAGTGAGCGAGAGAACACATGGTCCCAGAACATTAAAACTATTTGTAATACACTAGTTAACAGTAAGCCTTTCCTACCTTGATTTATGTCCCAAGGGAAACCAGGATGTGCCTCAGGATTGTGACCTAGCTGATGCAGAAGATTCACCCAAAGAAACAGAAGCCAGTGAAGAAGCCCAAACCCGGAAATTTTTTGCGCGTTCATGGAAATTTCTGGTCTTGAATAATCTCAGCTTAGTCCAAATCCTCCTAACATCGACCATGTGAAGGATATGCCCAAATAACTGGCTTGTCTCGCCAAATATTTCCGAGTTGAAATGTGGCACATAACAGACATAGAAAGCCTTGATATGTGATAACGCTTTTGGATATACATATAGCAGCAGCACCCTGAAACAGAGAAACAATGTAGCCAGTACCAAGTAGGGTTCTCTTTTTATTATATCCTCCAAGGATGGCCTGTTCCATGGCTGCATGATAGATTGTTCATGTCCCTCTGTGCTAGTAGAGTCATCATCATCTTTGGTAAAATGTTGAACTGGTTCAAGTCCTGAATAACAGATGGCTAGGTTAGAAACAGGATTTATAAATTGATGACTCAACTATTGTACGTTGCTGGAAATCAGGGCACTAGTTAACCCTTGGACAATTTCTAATGTGCTGCAAGGTTGACCATTGACTACAATTTAATAAAGCATTCTGTGCGTGAATCTTACAGCATTAAGTCCACGAGATCAATGCATATAAAAAGGTGGAAGCAAATAAGGGAAGTGAGCTCAACAAGAATATACACAAATCTTTGGCATGGAAGAACACATTTACCTGTTGTTTTTTTATAAAACTGAGCAAGAGATTGAAGGTTCTTTGGCCCCCTATACTGCACCTTTGATGTCTGGTTGACTATTAATATTGAAGGCAGGCTGTGGATTCCATATCTTGAAAATATACTGTGAAAAAAGACATGGCATTGATATCACTAGACAAAATACAGGATAACTTAGCCAAAGATGGTTGCTATTGGAGAGAGACCTCCAACAAGAAATCAATAAAAAGTTCATTGAGTATCAAGTGATGACAATAAAAAAGAAGTTTTAACTAGGCTTTGAGGAACTAATCATAAGCCACTACAAGCATATCATTCACAACAATGCGAGGTGTCTCACCTTGGGAGAGCTGAAGATTGTTCAAGAGCCAAATGTTTGATTTGAGGGAACATGGAACTAAGCATTTCAAATTTAAGAAGCATACTGCGTGAGAAAGGACACCATGAAGCATAAAACAGTACAGAAGTATAAGCATTCCTCTGTTTTGAAGTCAAGGCTCTGTCCAGGAATTTCCCATCCACCTATTTACACAAGTGAGTAGTTCAGCACTACAAACTAATACAAAGCTTGAATTATAGGAATCAATCAAATATAGACCAGACCATATACTGATTATCCTAGTAATATCTGAGAAATGAAAGCATAAAATATGTGGTACAAAAGCCAGAAAACTGGACTAGATCATAAAGCATGATGCCAAGAACATTACATGCAAGTCTAGATCATGCCATGACTATTATTACAAGTTACAAGAACAAGACAGCAGAGTACGGAAAAATTACAAAATGGAATTTATAAACTCTTTTGAATTGCATATACATAAAAAATGAGCAACAAGATCTTGGGGACAGTCAAAATTTTATTTTGAAGAAATGTTAAACGAAAATAACCTAAGAGATAAGCATACAATTAGCACAATGCCTCAAGTAAACCACTCATCTTCAATAAACAACCAGCCAAATTTTTAGCCTTGTTTTGAATTCCCATCTATTCACACAAAACGAATAGTTTTGGATTTATTTTAACCAAATTTAAGGTTTTGGAATTAAACTGCAAATGAATTGCATTGCAACTCAAATAAAGTGAGGTTAAAAAATAAACATAAGTGTCTCCTCATGATTTGCCAATGAATGGTGAGTTTTACCATACTTTTAACTGCCCACAATTTTATTTTTTTTTTTAAAAAAAAAAACACCCATAATTTTAATCAATTCAAATTCAATCTATTCATGAATATATTTCAAACAAACTGTTAAATAATCATAATAAATAGGTGAACTATATGACCCATCTGTGCGGTCCTCTCAAAGAGAACTATGCAGTCAATCATGTCCACTGATAATTGACAGTATGCTGTGAGACTGTGACTGTCCTGATCCATAACCAGTGTGAACTCCACTGAGGACCTAGGAGCTATGACAATCTTATGACTCATCAACTGGCTTAAGCACCACAGAGATACAACTAATTTTAATGCCTCCCATAGCAGAGCTCTCTGCTGCAAATGAACTTAAACTTCTGAAGTGTCCTAAGAATTTATGACTTTGATTTACTTCCATTAATTTAGTCCAAAAGATAAGGAATCATAATTTCCTTTTCATTCCTCAAATATGAATTTACACTTGAGAGCTTCCAATAGGGAAGTTGTGTTTCATATCTGATTCAAATACAAGGCAGGGTTTTTTCCCCTAATATTTAGAAGTACAAGATGGTCCAGCTCAGCTATAAAGGAATGATTATGGAAAGGCCACATACAGCCACCTCCTCAACGTAAAACTTATTTATAAATTTCAAGGTTTTATCAGGCCAAAACCAATAAATAAGGTGGAAAGCAAATACTGACATGCAAAGTTTGCATGTCAGTGCAACAACTGTGCAAGCTTATGCAAATGAGTTGTTATTGTCAGACTGAGTTTTTATCCCACTAACTCGATCTAGCAAAATAAATGCTAGGTTGCATGCAAACACAACAGCTGTGCTAGGTTAACTGACTGAGTAATTTTCACACAGTTTTTATCCCAATACCTCAATCTAGCCAAACTGAGGCATTAGGCTTTTCATCAATAGTTTTCAAGTGACTACTTGATCTTAGGGAAAGTACAAAAACAAAACAACAATGGAAATATCAAAAGATAAGAAGAATAATTCTTCTCTTTCTCAAGCAACCAGTGCTGTTCAGCTTCCCTTCTCCCATCTACTTCAACAGGACTGACTATTATGGATGTGTTTGGTTGGGGTGTAGGATACCACAGCAGTATAAACATTCAAGTTCAAGATTTAGAACAATGAATAGAACCTGTCAACCATCAATTACAAGCAATTTACACAAGATAGAAAAATAACGTAAACATATCACATGCCTCGTCCACTTGCAAAAATCTGTTTCACTACGATAATTTCTCCATTTCTCCATTGTTATTAGATTGCTCATACAAAATGTAGTATGCAGTCCTGCTCCTAAACAAATGCTATATCAAAGAATAGTGACGTTTAAATTCATCCCCACCCCTCTCTCAACACTCATGGAAAGAGAGAGAGAGTGGAAATGGATAAAAATAATATTAAGGTGTTTCTACAAGGAAAAAAAAAATACACCATATCAAGCAAACCACAAAACAAATGATTTTGATTTCGCTCAAAATGGTAACTTCTTTTTCCCAGAGGGGTTCCAAATGGATAGGTCCTCCTAGGCCCTATAGAACAAGATCTGATAGATAAATACATGGCTAAGGCACGAGTCAAAGTGAATATTCATATGTGGAGATGATGGAAGAGAAGTAGACCCTCCCCCTTGTAAGTTCATTCTTTTACCTCACTGTTTCAAACAGAGCCGAGCAGCAGTACAAAAACTTATCAGGAAGAACTAGCTAGGTTCATGTTTACATGAAATAGAATCTTAAGGCAAAAGGATCTAAGAAAATCCTAAACTAGAAAAAAGTTGGCAACTTGGGATAAGGTTTTAACTACTGAAAATCTATTAAAGAACGGAACAACGTTGTCTAGGATTACCGCTCCAACTGAAAAACACATTTGCTCCACAACACAATCAGAAATTAAAAAACACGAGTAGCCTCAGCCTCCATACAATTAACACTTGATAGTTCCCTAGGTCCCTAAATAACAATTAAATTCAAACCACTACTGCCGCGTCTTCCAAAAAAAAAAAAAATTGATGAGTTGAATTCAAACCTTCTAGAAAAGAAAAGAAAAGAAAAGAAAAGGCAAAACATTCAAAGTCTAAATTCTAATTCATATTTCTTCAGTGTGAAAAATTCTGCTGCAACACAAAAAAGAAAAAAAAATGATAAAAACCAAAGTCAACCCATTAAAATTTACTATTCCAATGCACAAATTTAGCCACAAAATCTAAACCTGACAGTTCATCTACAATCAATCAACAGGCCCTAGCAACTAAAACCGCAAAAACATAAAAACCCATCAGCAGAATAGATCAAACACAAAAATAGAACAACAAGAATCAGCATGAAATAACAAATCAAATCAAAACATCAAGAACCCATTAATCCACAGCCAAAAACTAAGTAGCCCAGATGAAAATATCACAAAATCAACAAATAACCACCAATCTAAGAAGATAAAATACATCACAAATCACAAACTTTAAAATAAAAATAACTAAAAATAGCACAAAAAACAAACAGAGAGAAACGTACCTGAAGAGGAGGATTTGGAGGGATCGAAACAGGACATTGAGATTGAATATGGTGAAGAGACAAAGCTGATTCGTTAGGACAATCAGAGAACGCTGATGCCGTCAAAACCCCAATATAGAGCAAGAAGAGAGCAGAAAGCAGAGACATTACAGAGGTTGGAAAATGAAAAATAAAACAAAACCAAGGTCCAAATTGAAAACCCAGAAAAAGAAAGAGAGAAAGGGGAAAAATTCAGTACATAAAGAGACGATTTTGATTTACCATAAAAAAATAAAAGAAGATAAAACAGAGGAAGAAGTGAGAGATGACAAAGTACTATTTTTTTTTCCTTAACAATAATAGCAAGTACCACTTATAAACAAGATTATATATAAATAAAAGGGAGAGATGGTAGGGTTTAGCTTAGAATTTGAGAAGAGTTGATGTCAGGGGAGGGGAGGGGAGGGGAGGGGAGGTTTGCTTGGTGTAGTGTCAAAAATGGTGATTTTTTGAAGGGGGTGATGATTTTGTGCTTTAAATTATAGTAATGTTATCAAGCTCATATTTATTTCTGTGGTTGGCAAGGCTTTTTCCAACTTCCTTCCTTTCTTTTTTTAGGTTACTTCCATTTTTATTTTTTTTTTGGTTGATAAGGATTCTTTTAAACGTGATGATGACTTTGATAATTTATTTTTTATTTAAAAATATATTAAAATAATTTATTTTATTTTTTAAAATTATTTTTAATATTAATATATCAAAATAATTTAAAAATACTAAAAAATTTTAATGAAAAAAAATAAAAAAAAATTATATTTTTTAAAAATGCAAAAATCAAGAGTCAGAAAGAATTTTTGCCTTTTGTATTCACTTTTTGGGTTAGAATCTAGATTTAATTGCCTTTTATAAATATATAATTCATTTATTAAGTTTTGCGCTCTTTATTATTTTAATGATGATTTTATCTACAAATATTATATTAATGTGTCGATTGAGGAGTAAAAAACCGGTGAGAATAACATTTCTTAATGTATAAATTTTACATAAAGAAAATAGTACATTATCAATGCCATATTAGGGTCAAACAGGGAACCTTTATCAAGTCTAACTTAACAACTTCAAGTTTTTACGCATATATATATATATATATATATATATATATATATATATATATATATAAAATGTAATTATGCATACTACCATTCTCAATTTGATATTTGAATTTTATCATAAATTTTCAGACATATTGTTCTAAATTAAATTATAATTTTAGATTAATCAGAATTCAAAAAGATATCATAATACAAATAAAAAAATATAATAGATTTTGTTATTTGTTGACTTTTAATTTTTGAACTTTTCATTTAAAAATAATTTTTTTTCTAATAATATAAGAAATATTCGACAACTAGTTTTAAAACTTTCCCTAGTTTTATAAAAATATTTAATGAACAATAACATAGTTTTCAAGTATTGCAATGATTTTTTTAATATTCTAAAATCTTTTTATTTTACAGAATTCTTGAGCTAATTTTTTCTATTTGTGTAGTTTTATGATAATAAGTATAAGTTTTTATTCAACCATTTTAATTTAAAAAAAAATAAAAAAAAATATATTTTTTAAAATGCAAAAATCAAGAGTCAGAAAGAATTTTTGCCTTTTGTATTCACTTTTTGGGTTAGAATCTAGATTTAATTGCCTTTTCATAAATATATAATTCATTTATTAAGTTTTGCCCTCTTTATTATTTTAATCATGATTTTATCGACAAATATAATATTAATGTGTCGATTGAGGAGTAAAAAACCGGTGAGAATAACATTTCTTAATGTATAAATTTTACATAAAAAAAAATAGTACATTATCAATGCCATATTAGGGTCAAACAGGGAACCTTTATCAAGCCTAACTTATATATATATATATATATATATATATATATATATATATATATATATATATATATATATATGATGTAATTATGCATACTACCATTATCAATTTGATATTTGAATTTTACCATAAATTTTCAAACATATTATTCTACATTGAATTACAATTTTAGATTAATAACAATACAAATCAAAAAAATATAATACAAATTTTGTTATTTGTTGATTTTTAACTTTTGAACTTTCCATTTAGAAATGATTTTTTTCCTAATAATACAAAAAATATTCAACAACTAATTTTAGAACTTTCCTAGTTTTATAAAAATCTTTAATGGATAATAACATAGTTTTCAAGTGTTGCAATGATTTTTTTAATATTCTAAATTTTTTTTTTCTTACAAGAATTCTTGAGCTAATTTTTTCTATCTATGTAGTTTTATGATAATAAACATAAGTTTTTATTCAATTATTTGATTGAATTGAAGTTTTATCAGATATTTTTAGAGGTCATGTTCTATATTAGATAAAGTTTCACATCGATTTAATATTGATAATACAATTTTAATTATTGTCAGGCTAATTTATTAAAAAAAAACTTGGAATATCCATGTATTTGAGCCCAAAAGAATAATTTTAAAATTCATTTAGGGTTGATTTGGTAATGAGGTTGGAATCATTTTTCAAACTAAAGTTTTACTTTAAAATATATTATATTAATTTTTAGGTTTTTTTATAAAAAAAAAATTAAAACAAATTTGAAAAAGGAATTATTTTAATATATTTTTAATTAAAAATTATTTTAATAAAATCACATATTTAATAATTATCAAACATATATCTAGTAAGTAAAAGAATAAATGTGGTAAAGGGAGGAGACACTTATTGAAAAAAAAAAAAACCAACCGTATTATAATAGAAGAAGGATTGAGAAAAAAAAAACCCATTAATTATTTAAAATTAATGAAACTCATAGTTCACCATCACCATTTATCTTATTAAATAAAGTTAAAAATAAAAAAAAAATCACACAAAAAATAAATAGTAGTAAATAGTAGGTGCATGAAGGTTACATGAAGCATTAATGGCTATAATGCATAAATGTTGACATATAGCCAAAATAATAAATAAAGAAAATGAAAGATATCATGAAAGAAGAAATCAATATTTAAAATAAATTTTAAAAATAAAAAATATATATTATTTTTATATATTTTTAAATAAAAAAAATATTTTAAAAAATAATTACTAAGATATTAAACACTATCTTCATCATTGACAAAGAAGCTGAAGAATGCCAAACTATTGAACTCAGCCGGCTTGCACCCTTTTAAGCATGGTTTTAAAACCCGGTTCGGCTAGACTAGTTAACCTGAAACACAGTTGATTTAGAATTAAAACTAGATTAAATTTAAAAAAAAAATAAAGGGGGTTAAAACTCGAGTGATTTGGTAGGTTGACCCGGCAAGATCCGGTTAAAAATCTATTAATTATTTTTTAAATCAAAATAATATTATTTTAATTTATAAAAAAAAATTAGAATTAACCTAATCAAAACCCGGTAATCTAAATAAAACTTGTGATCCGAAACTTGACCTAGGTTTAAAAACTCAGCTCTCAAGGTCCCTTTATCTCTCTCTTAGGTTGTTGCAATTTCATGGTTTTGTATAATTCACCATGAGTCTCTCTGTTTGCTTATTTTTGTGCTTTGACTTTGTCTATGTTGTGCTCAGCACAAGTTTCCATTTTGGTACCCTCGTCGAACACAGACATCTTATGAGGACAACATAAGGAAAATCGTTGAGTTCAGTTCCGTGAGTTGTTCTGTTGTAATAATTTATTCTTTTGAGATGATATATCCTCACGTAAATACATGTTTTTTTTTCTTTTCTCGATTCATTTGCTGATTGACTGACTGAGCAATATTACTGTAGTCATGTCGAAGGTTTTTAGGTCTGCTATTGCCTACTAGCCCTACTGATCTTCATCTTCTGAAGCAAGGAATCCGCCCTCTATGGGAGGTTAACATTGCAATACATTCCTAATGTTATACTGAACTTAAACATAAAAAAACTGCTGACATTTGTTATTTCTCAGGACTCTGCTAACTGCAATGGTGGCGAGAGGATAATAAGATTCAAGAAGGTTGTCTCCGGTCGCTTTTGGGAGGATCTGGTAAGAGGAATCTGCAATTAACTCCGCTTTCTTGGTTGAAATTCAAAATGTTTGATGAACATTGTTGGATTGTCATCTCCGAACCCTGCAATATTTGTTTGACTATGGGAACAAGCACAACGCACTGTATGGATAAGAAGATGAACATTAATGTATTTTAGTTCTTTAAAGACAAAATACATTAATGTAAAAGGAGTACTATTACATAGTAAGTTATTTAGTTCTTTAAAGACAAAATACATTAATGTTCATCTTCTTATTTCCCTGTTTAGAATCATTTTATCTGGAAAATCGACGTTATGGAACTTGCAGTCATGAGTTGCCTGGTTTATCACCAAACCAACTGTATGTTAATGGCATGTAACATTCCTGAGGTCTTTTTAATCTCTTAGCTGAATTAGATTTTCACATCTTTGGAGTGAGGGAAATGCCCTAGGACTATCATTGGCAAACCTGGGCTTTTTTTAAGCTATGAAAAGGAAACTTTTAGGGTTTGGGTTCTGTGGTTTTGAACCTGTAGCTGCGTTTATACAGCTACCATTCTTTTATATTCTTGCCATAGTATTGCAGGTCATGGATGGTATAACGTACTGGCCGCTTTTGTAAGAGTGGTGTAAAGCTGAAATCCCAGTTCTTAGTTGCAAAGCATTGTCTAGATCTTGCCCCCCTTAGATGGGAAAGAAGTGTTTTGTAGCGTAATGAAGCTTTTCCGTTGGATTTTTTGTAAATAGTGTTGTGTTCAGCTTGCAAATGCTCTTTCAGGTTCTTGCCCTGTTAGGTGATCAACTTGATTACAGTGATGACATATCGCATTTGTTTTAATATTTAAGAGGGTATTTGAAAATATAGTAATTGTTATTTTTTAAAGTGTTTTTTTATTTTGAAATGTATTAAAATAATAGTTTTTATTTTAAAAAAATTATTTATGACATTAACTTATCAAAACGATCTGAAAATACCAAAACAATATTAATTTAAAACAAAAAAATTAAAACCTTTTAATTATTTAAAAATATTTTTAAAATACAAAAACAAACATAATTATTAGTTGCCATTAGTCTGAGTGTTGTTTTACTCTTTCCTCTTATTGTGTTTTACTATTTCCTCTGTTGCTGAAATCTTAGTATATTAGGTTTTTTTTTTTTTTCTCTTCTCTTCTGTACATCCTTTCCTTTTACTTTCTAACTATGAACATTCCAATTATGTCCTCAAGAAACACTGTGTGTACACTTGTATTCTTCTCCAGGACGTGATGGCGTTAAGAGATGCAATCAAAAGGCACTCGAAGCTTCCCACCAGCTATGTTATGGATTACAAGCCCCACGATGCTTCTCTACGTGACAACTCATCATACAGAAACACGTCGTTGAGAGGGTGGAAATATTTTGACCTAATCAGCTGGCCAAGAACACAGGGTGCAGACTGCAGAGGTCCCTTTTATGCTTTTGCTTCATATCAGAATTTCTTTCTCTGATAAAGTTCACTGAGTATTACAAACTCAGCAACCAGCGCGGTTGTTGCCTTCATGTACTGTAGGTTGATGTGTTAGACAGTACTGGCTAAGCGTATGTTTGGCATTATAGTAGTAGTTATTTTTTTAATAATTTTTCGTACTAAAATACATGCAAATAATGTTTTTTTATCTTTTTAAAATTATTTTTGATATCAGCACATCAAAACAATCCAAAAATACAAATTGTATTAAATTTTAACCAAAAAAAATTGATTTTTTTGAAAACACGGTGCAAACACTACCTAAATCTAATGCTAGTTTTAATGAATTAGTATCTTTGCTTCTGGAATTTAGGGTCCGTTGCGAGTAATTTTGCTTCTGCAAAAGGGAGAGCGAGAAATTGAACGCATAGTTAATCACAAAGCCGTCGTTGCTTTCCTCCCTGAGAGGCATGGATCCCCATGCTGGCATCATATACCACATAACAAAAAAAGAAACACAGAAAAAAGCTCCTCGGAGATCATATTGTGTCCAGGGAAAGCTTTCCAAGCCATTATGATATATTGACAAATTGAATATTTGGAGATATTACATAGACTTTGTTATTAGGAGATTACAGCTTCGAACAAGTATATTGGATCACCCTGCAAAACTTACAATGACATGCTTCTTTTAGTTGTTTCTGTCTTTACCGAAAGAACATCTTGCATGAAGAAATCCCTCAACCAAGTATCAAACCTAAACAGATGATTTGAGCCCAATGATGCCTGCCAAAATAATGTAACCAATGTCAGGCTTCTGTATATAAGAAAAAGGATTTTAATTGAAAAATAAATAGTATGTGACACTCACTCCATTCCATCTCATGACTATAAGTTCTTGCTCGAAAGCATAAAAAAATTCAGAAGAGTAGGGAATATTACCACATCCAACCCTTGCACCTGCATTTCCAGTTGTCTTGCTAAGATCATGTCCACCTGCCCATTATTTTGGAATTTGAAAAAAAAAATTGCTTCAATACAGATAATGAAACAGGCATCTACATGAATTTTTTCTATTCCCAGACAGATAATAAAGCAGGCATCTATATGAAAATTGTTTGATTCCCAAATAAGTAAATGACCAAAAGAAATGTTGGCGATAAAGACTTTCAGTGAACAAACACTAATCAGAAATATGATTCCAGTTTACAGCATTGCATCCCAACCTCTTCAAGAGTTTTGTTGTTCAATACTCTCCAAATAGTCCCATCCAACAAAAAGGTAACAGATTTCCTGTGTTGTAACCTCCAAAAATTTAGTAGCTCTTCTACTAAGAAAAGCCAATTTAGTTCATGTTAAACACCAAAAAATCATATACCACGAATCTCTAGGTGCTCAGAAATGTCCCAGTAACTATAAGCTTCTCCATCCTCTTATCACATGTAGAACATGTGAATAAAATCTTCTTCCACCATTTGACTTGATGAAATGTCTGTTTTGGGAACAATCATCCAGACTTGTTTAACTGTGAATTTCAAAATTTTCTTGCAGAAAATCTTGACTCTAGAGTATGTACAAAAATTTCTCCCCAAGCCCTGGTTAAGTGGGAACAGTAGTGGACGGATCTTTTACATATCACATTCCTTCAACTTTTTTTCTACATTCTAAATTCCTTATAAAACAACTTCTCCCCACACAATCACAGATATTAGTTTCATTCTGCCCCATGCAAGAATTCTGATGGGGAAAGATCAGGCCAAGGAACAACAACAACAACCAAGCCTCAATTTCATACTAGCTTCGGTCGGAAAGGTCAGGTCAAGACGATCATTCTTGTATAAGAATTTGAGATAAATTTAGCTTAATGCAAATAGCACTTGGACCATGATGCATATGTTTCATATGTGGAAAGACAGTTGAGGGCACTGACTGTTGATAATTATGTACATATTAAACCGAACTTCATAGAATATTCATTCGGTGCACACCCTTGCTCATCCTCCGAAACACATGCATGTGAATTCAAAAAGTTTAAGACAGCAACGAGCAGCATCAGGAAATCAATAGGCTTCCTAATCCAATAAACTCAGGCAGAGTTGATGCACGAGATAAAATATAAAAGTGAAAGCAAGTTTGAATCAGGGGATATGAGCGAGTCCATATCAGCTTAATAACTTAAGGGCATTTAAGTTGCGGACTAAAGTTTAAGCACGTAAGAATTTTACAAGGAGCAGCCTGAAACTTACAGAATGATTGCTAGAATGCAGGAGCTCACGTAACATAAATTTTTTGGCAAAATGATTACAAGTATGAGGGTGATGCTTATAAACAATCAGGCCACCCCATAAATAATCTCTATGAGCATAACAAAAATAAAAATTTCATACCTACTTCATAAGAAATAAAATAGCCACTGTTTTTCCAACACATATCTGGTTTTCTGCGAAGCTAGTGATAGTATCTGAGGAAACATGTAAATATTTTGCAGCCAAATCTAGAAGCCTTTACCTTTTCCAAGATCATCAGGATCAGCATGCACAACAACAGCCCTCCCCAATATGGAATGCATCCCACTCAGTGGTATCTAGAAGTTGAAACCAAGAGAGAGAAGTTCAATAATTGAAGCTAGATTCACTGAGTAAAAAACTTTTATGAAACCAAAGATCTGAAGAAATCAAGGGCAGCTGTGCAACCCTGCACAAAACCATTAGACTAAGATTCTCATGGCATTTGACAATTCTAAAATTGTCAAGATCACAAGATCATGTAACATGAGCCAAAACCAAAACTAGCATTGAATTATCAGCAAAATTTCAAGTTAATCCAGAGGAACAGAGTAATCAAGAGCACAAAACCATTCCAAATCAAAAGATACTATCATTCGTCCAATCACTATGGGTATCCGTATATACCTGAAAGTCTTTGATCGAAACTTCTGCAACACCTGCGACATGAAAAAAATTAAGCTAAACCAGTCCCTGGTTCTCCAACTTACCAAATTCATAAAGGAAAAAAGAAACAGCGCATACCATTTGAGCCTGCAATGATGTTCCCCAAATCTCCAGCATGACGTTCGTTATCACATGGAGCTCCATGGTCCTTCTTTAATGGATTGAAATGAGGTCCTAACATTAAGTAAGATCATTAGTAAATTTATAATCATGAATGAAAACTGCTGCAATCCAAAGCAAAAGCCACATACACAAAGGATAAGAACATCGTGAGCCTAAAAATCACAACAAAGTTGCACAGACTTAAATTTCAAAATCAAATTTGAAAAGAAGTCCAACAGTAACAACAAGAACATAATCTTGCAGTCGACAGAAGACAAGCATCACGAGCCTAAAATCAGCACCTACTGCTCTAATTTTAAAATCCCAGTTCGAATTCAACAAGATAGTAACACATAGTCATGCATATGAATACCGCAGCCAACCCCGTAAAAAAGAATTGCAAGAAACAGTACATTTTACCCTCTGAAGCGACGACAGACACATGTATAAAGAGAGAGTATACCAGTGGAATTGCAGCCATTGGTGGTATCACCAAGAGCATGAATATGAAACCCATGAAGGCCTGGTGATAAGCCAGCTATCCTCCCTGTCACATGTGTTGCCCCTGTACATATACATACATATATTCATGTTTCACGCAGATACAATCAAGAAAAGAACCAAACTTTCTTTTCTTAGCAAGATAGAAAAAGAGAGAGACCGTTTGGTTCTTGAATAAAATGAAGAGAGCCTCTAACATTGGAGTCTCCGGTGATGAGAGACACCGCTTTCACAGACCCTGTTGCCATTTTATCTTTGCGCTTACTCTTGCTTCTGCTCTCTCTCAGGTTTTTAAAATCAAAATATCATCCAAGGCACCTATTATTATTATTAACTTAAAAACTAAATGCGTGGGGTGAATAATATACAGCCGATACTATTCATACTCTTGACAATGTGGAAGGCACTATTTATTTTTTTTACAATTCATTTTCATTTTTCAAGTTTTATTTTAAATAATTTGATTTTAATTTAAAATCAATTTCTTCTGTTTTTCTTAACAATGGTCAAAATGAAATATAGAGACCAGAATAAAAAAATACTAAATATGAGTGGTGTGGCTGAAGTTTTGGAAAATATACATTTTAATCTTCTAACTTTAAAAATAAAGCAAATTATATAATTTTAGTGCCTCAACTCTTTTCAAATTTAATTTTGGTATAAAAGTTTATTTTTATTATTTTTTGGTATTTGATTGAAAGAGAAGAGAAAGGTCATCAGATTCTTACAATAAAAAAAGAAAAATATCGTTGACAGCGATTTAAGCTCCCAAAACGGTCGATGTTTGAGTCAAATGACTTTATTTGATAACAAGAATTTATATTAGATTTTTTTTTACCTTTAAAGTTCAAGAAAAAATAGATCTGAGCTCGATTTGATTTTTGGTTGATTTTTTAGTATGGGGAGATTTTTTTTTAGACTATAAATTAGGTTTATCATAGTTCTTATGGTGTTTTTGGTTGAAAAAAGGTTGAAAAACAAGTTTTGGGTAAAAAAAAACATTAACCCTAATTTTCTAGCCACCATAGTAGCTACTATACGGGTAAATCAGACAATGCATCATCTGATTTTTATTTTCCATAAAACTTTAGAGCGAATACAACTAAAAAAAAAATAACAGCTCAAACACGTTAGCCCTGAAAAATGAGTGGGTTGGCTTGGCTTAGCTTGGCTTAGCTTGTCAAGTCCAACAGTACCTAATCTTAGCTTCTTTTTTTTTTTTTTTCTAAATTATTTTTTTAAATTAATGTTTTTTTTTATATGTTTCTATTCTCTAATTTTTTTATATTTAAATTAATACCTCTTCTTTCTTCTTTTTATTATTTAATTTAATTTATTATTTATTATTTAATTTTACGATGTCAAATATAATTTTTAATCTGATTATTAGATCGAGATAAAATTATATAAAAAAACTCTTAATATATTATTTTATCTTGAATTAAAATTTTATATGGATAATAGTTCAGGAAGGTCTTGCAAAAATAATGATAGTTAAATAAAAATACAGGAAAAAAAAACTTATGGACTCCTTAATGACGTTGTCATATACAAGTTAAAAATCCCTCTCCTAGTTATTGTAACCCCCGCCAGCCATTAAAGGAAATGAGGAGCTCCATTTCTCTCATTTTCAAAATATTGGGGATTTCTTTCAAAGTATGAGTCTAGGGAGTGATATGAGTGATTTCTAGTAGAGAAAAATAAGTACAAGGTCGAGATTTAGAAAGAAAAAAAATAAGTTTAGATGTTGAGAGAGAGAGAGAGATTTGTTTGATGGTGGAAGATAAATTGAGGGCAAATTGTGTTAGAACTTCTAAAATTGAGTTCATTCATGGAAGGTAAGGTAATTTTTATGGTTAATTTTATTTGTTTTTGTGTTTGGAGGATGAAAACCCAAAAATTTCAATTCCAGAGTTTATATAAAATTTTGGGAAAATATTTGTTCTGATTAATTATTGTTTGTTTGTATGAGAATTGTAATAACAAGAACAAATTGAATTAAAAACCATGAGTTTTGAATTTGTTGATGCTGACCATGTGAAATAAATTTAGGGGATTGGAGAGCTTATGTTGTTGTATAAAATTATTTTGTTATTAGAGTTGTGAAAGGTTAATTGATAATAATAAAGGTGAATTTTGGTTAATATTTGAAAAACATATATGTGACCTAATTGAATTAAAAAATAAGAAGATAACAACCTTGTTTTAATTTCATGATATTGAATAGTTAAATTAAAAAAGAAGGCCGAAGGATTTTAATTTAGATGAAATTATGGTTGTATAGTAATAATAATAACAACAACAATAATAATAATTATTGTATATGTGTGAAATTGAGACGAATGTTTTTCTAGATGGGATGTCTATGGTGATGTTGATAGCTAAGATATATATATATATTTTAATTTGATAACAAAGTTGTAATATTTAATAATATTTTAATTATTAATTAAAATATAATAATAATTCTATATATATATATATATATATATATATATATATATATATATTTGTGTGTGATTTGTTTCAGGCGCCAGCTTGAGGATGAATGTGTCATAAACTCATAAACTTCAAGATTCAAAAAAACAAAGATAAAGTGACTTTACTGTTCCCCAATCAACATTTGATTTGGTGCCTAAAGTTAGAAATGAAAGTCTTGCTTTCTTTTGAAGACCCATTGCACTTTGGGCCACATGCCGTCGAAGATCAGGGGTTAAATCCAAAAGCTACACTCTCTGAGCTGGGTAGCTAGAGGGTCTTCTCATAAGAACACGCACCACCAACTCCCGTGATTCATGAACAAACATTGCTCCATAATTAAGACGCAGTTCAATGGGTGGTTGTCTTGATGGTCACAGGCAGAAAACTTGTTGGTTCTTATCTCTTACCGTATTGCAGAGTCTCTCCTGCACCATGGCAAAGGACTGGTTTCGAAGCAGCAATGGTGACAGAGGACACAGAGCCAGGAGCACATAAATATATTCTATCTGGCCCCAAAAGTCTTGTTTCTCCCCTGACCCTTCCATTTATTTGTGTGTAAAAGGAAAGATATTTTGTAAATTTTCTTCGTACGTTCTGTGTTATCGTCCTCATCGAGCACAAAAAATGAAAGATTGAAAATGGATTGTTTGAACGTAGTCAAATGAATAAAAAAAGAAGCAAAACCACCTCAAATTTCTCTTTACTGCTCAATTTAGATCTAAAAAAAGCAAGCCAACTCATCCGTCCAGACAACCAGAATCTTAAAACAGAGTCCATCAGTTTCCCCGTAAGAGTTTAACTAAAAATTAACTTTATAAAAACTAATTTTTGACAAGGACGTGGGCCATGGTAACCGACAACAGCCGAGCTAGCCCAAAAAACCAGCACCATAGAGCTGGCGCCAAGCGGCGGACCCCATTTGGCGCCACATAAGTGGCAGTTAACAATAAATTGATAAATTAACTAACTTTACCTTTATAAGATTCATAAGAGGAGAAATCTCTTCTTCCTCTCTAATTTACATCTCCATTGTTGCATAGAAACTCTCTGAGCTTCTTGGAGAGATAAATATATTTTTTAAAGAGAGGAAGAAATCAATTATGAGGGAGATAATAAGCATACATATTGGACAAGCAGGGATTCAGGTTGGGAATTCTTGTTGGGAACTTTATTGTCTTGAACATGGAATACAGCCTGATGGCACGATGCCTAGGTAATTTCATGCATTTTTCTTTCGGTGAAATATTTAATGTTTGTGGATCATTAATTGTTTTAATTGATCAATGGGATCCTCGTGTCTTTGAATGTTTGTTTGTGTTCAGTTTCTATGTATATAGTGATTTGTGTTATGATTTTATATCAAGGTAATCATCATTGATTTTGTTGACTTTGATGGATCGGAATGGTTTCTGTGTTGGGATTTTTCTCTTGTCATGTTTTGGTGATTTTGCATTCAAAATTAGAGATATTTTTGTTTTCATCTTATCTTTCCATGGTTGAATTAGACAAAAAGAATTGATAAGATATTTGATGTTTTTGTGGGGGTAAACATTGTTTAGGCTGTTAATTATGTATTTGAATTCCATTTTGAAAGGCCTCATTTCAACCATTCGTGGATGGTTAATCTCTAGGTTGGAGGATTATGCCATTCTGTTTGTGCAAAGTTTTATTGTCAGATTTAGTTTTTTTTTTTTTTGTTTTTGCCTTAAATGGAATTCTGTTTGTGGATGATACCCCTCATGATCTTGAACGAGAACGACTGGATCTTGCTTTTCCTTGCTGGAAATTGTTGATTTTGATTTACTATTTCTGGAGGATGCTCTATTCTACTGTTTTCACTCCTCTACTTTTGAACCTGATTTTGCTGTTCTACATCCTGTTGCAGTGACACCTCAATCGGAGCGGAACATGATTCTTTCAATACCTTCTTCAGCGAAACTGGTTCAGGAAAGCATGTGCCAAGAGCTATATTTCTTGATCTCGAACCTTCTGTCATTGATGAAGTCAGAAGTGGGACTTACAGACAGCTTTTTCACCCTGAACAACTTATTTCTGGCAAGGAAGACGCTGCTAATAACTTTGCCAGGGGACATTATACAGGTAAAAGAAGCATTTGCAATGCTCAGTTAAAATGTTGATTTTGCTCTTATTGTCGACGTTGAATATTTTGCTGCATTGGTGTTCTAATACTGCAGTGGGAAGGGAAATTGTTGATCTATGCCTGGACCGCGTGAGGAAATTGGCAGACAATTGCACTGGTTTGCAAGGGTTTTTGGTATTTAGTGCTGTTGGAGGTGGCACTGGTTCTGGTTTGGGCTCGCTGCTTTTGGAAAGATTGTCTGTGGATTATGGAAAGAAGTCAAAACTTGGCTTCACCATCTATCCTTCTCCTCAGGTATGCACTTCAAAGAATTATCAAGAAATTATAGCATCTTTTTGTGCTAAATCTAAACTTCCAAACAATTACAGGAACTACATCTTTTTGGGTGTCAATGTTTACGTTAAAATCTTTTCCCTGTGGGTTGAAGCCTGTAACAGAAAAAATATGGTTATTTCTATTATGGTATTGTGGTAAATTCTTTCTATGTTTTGCCTGTTGTTAAAAAACTCTTATGGAAGATTTTTCATAATAATGCAGGTTTCTACTGCTGTCGTGGAACCTTACAACAGTGTTCTCTCCACTCACTCTCTCCTTGAACATACAGATGTTGCTGTGCTTTTGGACAATGAAGCTATTTATGACATCTGCAGGAGATCTTTAGACATTGAAAGACCAACATACACCAATTTGAACCGTTTGATTTCCCAAATTATCTCATCTTTGACGACTTCCTTGAGGTTTGATGGGGCCATTAATGTGGACATCACAGAGTTTCAAACTAATCTCGTTCCATATCCTCGCATCCATTTCATGCTTTCATCTTATGCTCCAGTAATCTCAGCTGCCAAGGCTTACCATGAGCAGATTTCAGTTCCTGAGATCACAAGTGCTGTGTTTGAACCCTCAAGTATGATGGCCAAATGTGATCCAAGGCATGGAAAATACATGGCTTGCTGTCTCATGTATCGTGGAGATGTTGTACCAAAGGATGTTAATTCTGCCGTTTCCACCATTAAGACAAAGAGGACAGTTCAATTTGTTGACTGGTGAGTTGATTTCCATTTGTTTGAATTATGAGAAGTAATTCTGATCAATCTTGCTCTAGTATATTGTTTTCATCTTGTGTAATGGAAGTTGAATTGTTTCTCTAAAAATTTATCATTTCAGACACAAACATACTGTCTTAAATGGGCATTCAAAAGATTTGGACATAATTCAAGAAACTGATGAAATGCTCATTTCAGATTTTTAAGATCCTAAATGCCACTCTTGCATTATCTCGTTTTGAAGTTTTTGCTCTTAAAGCAATGCAAAACTATTGCTGAACTGTTAACATTCAAGAAAACAGCATATTGATTTTTGTTTGTAGACATCAAACATGGTTCTATCATATTCCTATTTTGCTGTTTGTATTAACAGTTCCAATACAATGTTCGCTGGAACACACAACAGAACTCCTCTGCTTTTAGCTTGACAAGTTAAGACCATTACCATAATAAATATACAACAGATCAAGATGACACAAACCTTAATTTCAAGCATTGGTGGGTTGCTGTTATTCTATGATCTATTTGGGAAATCTCGAACTTTGATACTGGACAAAAGGATCGGAGTTCCCTGTAGCTGAAATGAATGGCCATTGAAATTAGTCTGGAAATGTGTAGAGGATTTTGAACGAGGTTAAACATTTGCTTTGTCTATCATTTGTTTTTCTTTCTTGGAATCTGATTGTTCGATATATGGATACTTCAGGTGCCCAACTGGTTTCAAGTGCGGTATCAACTACCAACCACCAACAGTGGTACCTGGAGGTGATCTTGCTAAAGTGCAGCGTGCAGTTTGCATGATAAGCAACAACACAGCAGTAGCTGAGGTCTTCTCCAGAATTGACCACAAGTTTGATCTCATGTACTCTAAGCGAGCATTTGTCCACTGGTATGTGGGCGAAGGCATGGAGGAAGGTGAATTCTCAGAAGCTCGTGAAGATCTTGCTGCTCTTGAGAAAGACTACGAGGAAGTCGGAGCAGAAGGTGGTGATGATGAGGGTGAGGACGAAGATTACTGAGATAATATTTTGTGAGGAAATAGCAGTTGTATGTCTCTTATCATTCATGTGCGTTTGTCTAGAGGTCTACTATCATCATTATTTCCATGTCAGTGATCTGTGAATTGTCTGTCCATTATGTATTGTTTCTTTTCTTGTTGATTGTTTGCACTATCTCAAAAAATGTATCGTTCTCTTTTTTTGAAATGAAACATATGCTATCTATAAAGCCACCTGCTATTAATTTATACACCGAGCTCATCTTCCACTCGGAGATCTTGGTAGGCATAGGCAACATGATTTAGCTAGAAGCTCTATTGAGAATATTTAATTGCATATCTACAAATTCTGGTTTAGATAAAAATTAAAACAAAATCACAGCATTATGGCATTACCACCAGAGACTGCCATCACATCTTAGAGGCAACTATTGGTTATGAGAATATACTTGCTTGTAAGAACTAAGAAATGCTGTAAGAAAGTCAATACGGAGAATTTGCTAATGATGAAGATGAAAGGGAAATCTAACACAGAGCTGGATAAAACTATGCACATTTCTTTGATTTTGTATGTGTCTCTACTGCATGTAAGAAATGCTGGAGTTATAAAACAAATCTCTGTTGCTGAAGTACTGGCATGTCGGAGGAATGGCCCTGTTGTTGAACATCTCGATGCATTTAAATACTTCCCTTTTCCTTTCTGTAGCAGCATGTGTACTCTATACAGTTCTATCTATCACGTAAAATACATATTCTTCATTGTGCTCTTCATGTCTGGCTTGGCTTGACCTTTGTAAATTGGTTATGGAATTTCGACCATTAAACGGTGAAAAGTTCACTAGCTGAATCCAATCCGTTAGACCAGACATATAATCTGCTATGTTACCTGAACAAATAATATATTTGTACTCTCTGAGTCTCAGTTCATATGATATATCTTCACAGTTGATGGAAAGCGGATACCTAACCTCCCTGGAGCTTTAGGAAGCAGTGTCTTGAGCCATTTTGAGATAGCAAATCCAATTTCATGATAGCCGGGTGGTAGAAGATGAGTTTTTAAATTTTGGGTCAGTTGGATATGTCGAAAGAAGCTATATAAATTCTTATACATAACTTGTTCAGTAAAATAGGGTTTCAAAAAAACTAAATTATTTAAGTGCAATAGGGATGCATCATTTGGAATTTGAAAGTGGTAGGAGTTTCCCTATACCAGATATCTTAATCCTAGGTTCCTAGCAAGCTGGACTCACCTTTGATAAGAATCTACTGCCTAATTGTCTAATTAAAATGTTCTTAAACATGGTTTGAACTTCTCCAAGTAACGTGCAGACACTTCTTCTGGAGCATACCTTCGTGGGGGCCAACTTTTTTAAGTAAAAAATACCTCAGAAAGGTCAACAAGTGAATATATAAAAGACATGGATGTGATGTTAAATTAGGTTAGTTAAGCAGATTGAAAATGAACTTCCCTGAAAGGGGTTATTTGCAGGTAACCCTGTCAAGCAGCATTTTCATATGCCCTAGCTCTGTGGTTGAGAGGTTTAGCATTGCATTAGACAATAGCCCTTTATTTCACAGAATCACAGCTTCTTTGAAGCATCTCTGTAAACATCAAAGATCATTGGGATGCTTCAAAGGGACTAGCAAGTTCATAAATAGCATGGATGATCAAGGTGGTTCAGATTTATGTGAAAATCTGGCATGCCTGCTGGAGCGAAATAATCATAACTTTGCTGAGAAGTAAAAACTTACTAATGACATGATCAAAGATTTCAATATACAGATAAAGTGGAGGATAGCCTGAGTAACCAAGGATTAATTACATATTGGAAGACACTGCAACTCTTTTGGATAGTTGTTGGCTGAAGGGCCCCGGAGCTCTTGTCTGAGCTGTTAAGAGGTTGAAACATGCTTTTCAATGACTACAGACATTGATGACATCTGCATCTACTCCAATGAAAAAGAGAGGTTACCATGGGGAACAAAAGGTATATTTTAATAGCCATGATTGCTTCGACTAGGTATTCATCGACGATTTCTTTACCTTCTCCATGTAATTTGCTGTTAACATTTTAAAACACAAGATTTCGACCTCATCTCTAGCTGGTATGTTGTCACTGTAACTTCACAAGCAAGGGTAAAGTGAAACCAGAAACTAGGGGAAGAAAGGAAAGGAAAGGAGAAGAGGGAGATTCTATGCTCGTTAGAATCACAAATTCTGCAGGGTGATTATTATAGCGGTGGAAGATCCCATAAAGCTTCAACAGGATCATGGATAGTTTCCATGTACTCTTGCACCCCATTCATTGCATATAGAGATGCTGATATCTGTCTCTCCACCTTCATCTTATCAAATTCTGAGAATTCCAAGTCACTTGTCCCTGGTGATACCACGCTTTTTGGAAAATCCAACACTTCCTGGGAAAATGCAAACCGATCGAACACAGGTCCAAAACCCCATGAAAGATCAGACTGAGAAGAAACCCACTTGAATTCCTCAATGCAATTGCTCAAATCTGGTTTATATGCATCATCAAACAAGATATCGGTTTCATGAACCGAGCTGGAATTGGAGTAACTATCAGTACTCATGCCACAACTACTAACGCTGCTGCTGCTGCAGCTAGAAGTGATAGTGCTTGTGGTAATGAAGGTACTAGTTGGTACAGGGGTAGAGACTTCAGCAGTTTCTTCTTCACTCTGCTGCTGTTTGTCTCTCCTTTTGTTGTTGAGGAGGTTTCGAATCCGGGAAGCAAGAGGAGAATCCAAGGGTACACGAGTAATGAAGTTGGTTCGAGTGTTTGATCCACGAAGCAGGCGAGCAGCTTCATCGTAAGCTCGAGCAGCTTCTTCAGCTGTCTCAAAGGTTCCTAGCCACATCCTTATATTTTGTGTTGTGTATTTGATCTCAGCTACCCATCTACCAGAAGGTCTTTGCCTAACACCAACGAACTTGTTACTGCTGCTAGGCCTGCTTATCCCCTTAAACTTGCTTGTTTTGCTAACTGGCATGCTCGCTTTTCTACGCTTCGTTTCTTGCTGGAAATGAATTTCCATTGGGAAATTGCACAAGAAAGAAGATTGGACAGACGTTGGATTGGAGAGAAATGTTGGTTTGAGCTCGCTGAAGAAGAAGAGAGAGTTGTTCTACTGGTCCAAAGGAGGTGGAGAGCCCTGTCTGCATGTCCCTGTCTTCTTCTCAGTGGAGATACTTATACGATTGAAGCTTCAAAAGATGCCATGGATTATTTACGAGCAATATGGTGCCCCTTTCAAGGTCTTTAGAGCTCTTTTTAATATATTATCTCAAGGTTTTGAGCTTTGGTTCAAGGGTTTAGTTCTTTGTCTGCTATCTCTATGACCTGGTCAAAGTGCAAGGACGGGGTCATGCAGTCTAGAATTGCGCCACTTGGAGGCACCAGAATGGCTTGAGAAGAGGGGCATTAACCTAGTCATGCTCTCGGCAGCCAATGAATATGCTTACCGTGCACGCTGCTTGGGTTCTAGCCTACTCTCCCTTGCATCACATAAATTGTTTTCAAAATAGCAAAGCTAATTAAAAATATTAACTGAATAGCACAATTAAATATAGAATTGGCTAAATTAAGTCTTCGAGAGGCATGAATGTTCCACTCTAGTTATTATTATTAATATATTTTTTTTATATTTTTAAATTTATTTTATTAAAATCTTTTTAATATTATTAGTGTTGGTAATCAAAAGTTTAATGTGTTTTCAGAATTTTTTTTTTCTCTCTCTCTTTTTCAACTCTCCTTAGCATCATATATTTTTTTTAATATTAAAATAAATTTAAAATATTTACAAAATATCACAATTAAATAAAAAAATGACTAAATTAAATCTTCAAGAGCTAAGTGCAATCTATTTTGATTATTGTTGATAATCTTGATGTTGATAGATTTATTTTATCAAGATTTTTTTGATAATATTAGTGTTATTGTAATCAAAGATTTGATATATTTTTGAAATTTTGTTTTTCTCATCAAAATCATTATTACTATGTATTTTAATTTTAACATGTACTATTATTTTACCAATTCTTTTTTTAATTGTATTAATTCATCAATATATTTTTAAAACTATTCTAAAAGTCAAAAATAGCGTCAGACAAAGACACAATGCTTTACATTATAAAATGCATAGATTCTTAGATGTCTTTTTATCAATTTATCATGAACATATTCTATTCATTATTATAGGTTAAGACTAGACAATTTAGTATTGATGATTATCTAAGGATGATGTATACAATGATCATCTTCTCAAAAAAGGTTTAATCTTGAAGTGATCGAGAAAATAGAAACCACAGATAATGATCATCATCATGATATATATGTTGCCACTTTTCTATTTAAATTTATTTATGCTGGTGGCTCCCTCGTAGATAACAGTACTGTTGGTGCATAATCGTGCATGCAAAAATGAGATGTGTAGATTAACCCATCATATTTTAGATTTATTTCTTAAAAATTATTAGTTTAATTTTTATAAATTTTAAAATTATTAGAAATTTATATAGTTATTAATTTTAAGACCTATAAAAATAATTAAAGTGCACGCAAACTATCCAAACACTCACATTAATAATAATAATAAAAGATCAGCACTTGTAAATATTGATGGATATAGTTTAATTGGTCAAGTTCTATATTTGCTTTTTATATATCACTATTTCAAGTTTTATAAATTTTAAAGTCATTAAAAATTTATATAATTATTAATTTTAAGATTCATGAAATTAATTAAAATATATATAAAATAACATGTGACAAGGCTAAAAAAAAAAAAAAAAAATCAGCACTTGGACGCTAAAATGTCTACTGATCAGCACTCTTGGGAAGCTGGGACTGCTGCTTTTTCTTGGCAAAATCCTACCATGAATGATGCCAAGAATCCAGCTCATCCTTCTCTACTACTCCACCTTCACAGTACAACAAATATACTAAAAGAAATGAAAGATTTTCTCAAACTATAGACACACTTTACTAGAGTGACCTCTATGATGTTAGCGAGAAAAAATAATTGCTTTTAATTTAAGAATGATTTTGTCTTCTTACAGAGTTTATGTGTCATTACTTATTTGTTTGGGTATGTTTTTATCAATTTATTTTTTTATACATAGTAAAATAACTAAAATTCATCTAATATAAAAACAAACTAACATTGTTAAACAAGTGTTTTGATATTTTTACTTTTTAATTATATAATACAATTACACAATTGTCTTTAGAGTAAAAAATATAGGCCATGTAAACAGGGGTATGAACATCTTTTCCTCCAGGTTTTTTTTTTTGTTTTGTAATTAATTGGGTTGGTCAAGGGTAATGAAGTAATTTAACATTTAATTAATATTTTTTATTTCAAAAATTGTTGTCACGTGCTATACAAGCACCATCACGTGGAAGGTGCCATATTTTAAGCAGCATGAAAAATGCTACCCGATGGTAGAAAATTATCTTTCTCCATCTCATTTGGTGCCCCGTCGTGTACTCTTTCTTTATGGCCAACACGTGTCATTTAAAGATGGCTAATTTATTGTCAGTAACCCTTTTTCCCCCTCTTTATATCTCTCCTATATGGAGAGATGCACTCTAGTCTGTATTTTTATTGTCTTTTTAGATTCAGTCCTTTAAGTTTTGATTGTTTATTTTTGTTATTATTTTTTGTTAAAGTTTTATGATTTTCAATTTAATCCTTCAATTTTAATTCCTATATATAATATTTTTCGGTTTGGTCATTCTACTTTTGATTTCTTATTTTGTTCTTTTTTCTTTTTCTCAAAGTTTTTATGCTTTCAATTTTACCATTCAAGTCAATTTTATGATTTTTGTTTTTTCAATAGTAATAAGAATTTTAATTTGATTCTTCTTCTTTTGATTTCTTGGTTTTTTTCCTTAATATTTTTGTCAAAAAATTTATAGTTTTTAATTTTATCTTTCAAATTAAATTTATGGTTTTTTTTTAACAACAACAATAATGATAGCAGCAGCAGCAACAATAACAAAAATAACAATAATAATAGTAGTAATAGTAGTGGTAGCAATAATAATAATAATGGTAATCATAACAATAATTGTGGTGATGATAATAATAATAATAATAATTGTGATAAAAATAGTGATAATAATCAAAATGACTTTGGAATAATGTATTTTGGTATATTAGTTATTTTTCTCTTCAATTTAACCATCCTAACAAAAAAATTTGTCCCTTTTCTTATAATGTTTTTTATCCATTATCCTTTTGGATAAGTGTTATCCCTTTTCTATTTTGTTCTTTAATCTCAATCTTTCATGTATTTTTTTATTTGGTCCTTATTCTTTGGATTTTTTATTTTTTTCCTTAATCTTTTTATAAAAGTTTTATTAGTTTTTTTTATCTCATTATTCAATCCAAGTTTATAGTGTGTTATTTGTTTATATTTTTTTTTCTTTTAACTTGAGTTATTTTTCTTTTCAATTAAACCCCCTAATCAAAAAAATCTAATTGTTCTCTAATTTATTTTTTATTTTGATTTTCACTATTTTTGTTTTAATTACCATTTTTTATTTCAGATCTTTTTGTTTAGTTAGTTTTTTCCCAATATATGTTCTTCTATATTTGTTGATCCGGTCCAATTTTTTTCATTCTTTGTTTTTATCTAATTTAATTTTTTTATTTTTTTTTTCCAAGATATCATAATATTATTTGAAAATAATATCCGATTAACTTCATTATCTTTTCTTTACTGTCTAATTAAAACAAAACCAACTCATTAATCTCACTTTGTGTTATCACTCAAACCATTAATTTCTCCATTTGCATCACCTATACATAATTTATGACAATAAAATACTTTACATTATTCAATATTATTTTTTCATAAAAAATACGAATCCGCAACCTAGGAGTAGCCATGCCTAGTCATAGCTATCTTTTACCATATATGAAACCGTCAAAAGGATTTAATATTAATATTACGCAACTGTTCTGTGACAATTTTTTTGGAATGAGTCACCAAGTGAGTTGGCTATATGGATTTCTTTGTCTCTGCATAATTTTAATTTTGTAACCTCCATGTAGACTCTCGATCAAACAGCCATGGAAGACGAGGAAAACAGGAGTATTTTTTATATGGAGATAGGCCCATAAGCTCACCTAATATAGCATGGAGTTTTTCATGCAATCATTCAGCTAGAGCCTAGAGGCCTCTCTACATAACAAATTACAGGTCTGAGGTATCCTCCAGCTACTCTCGCAAGTGTTAAGTTTTTCCAGTTTTTTTTATTAGTAATATAATGCTTGTTAATTTATACACGTCTTGATTAGATTTACAAGTTTTAAAATTAATAATTATATAAATATTTAATAATTTTAAAATTTATAAGATTTGAACTAGTAATTTTTTAAAAATAAACTTAAAACTTGAAACTAAACCTTTTAATTTTTTTTTACTCATCTACGTACACCTTTATATGCCATGGAGCTTATTAGAGACTTTTGGCATGGAAAATTTGTGTAGATACTTGGATATGTACTTGAAGAAATTGCACAGGTCTTGCAGCAAATAAAATAAAGATTTATTAAGCCATGAAGCAATCATTTTTTATAGGCTGTTGAATAAAAAATATATTAATCTTCATGTTTCATATATTATAATCAAATTAAAAGTAGCTCTAGACAATATTGTCACCTTCAATGCCTTTCATTTTCATGTATAAACAACTTTAGGGCTGTCTGAACTGATGAAAGATGCCTCTTGATGATTTGTTTTTTTCAAGCTTGATCACTATAATTCTTGATATTGACCTCCAAATGAGATTACACTTGAGAACCAAGTGGTAACCCATGAATCTCTTCTTTCCCAATTATTCGCAATATAAGACTTGGTCATAAGATTCATTAGGTTTAGAAACTATCACGCAATAAAATTATTATTAAATAAGGTCTATTATATGATTTATATTATTTTTTAAAATATTTTAACGAGTAAATATTCTTTAAACTTGAAATTTATATAAGCTTACATTACCTAATATTATTAATTTTATCAAATAAAAAAAAATAATAAGATTCGAACTTATAATTACTTGATCAATAAAGTTATAATAATATATAGAGTTGCATAAGAAGACGAGATTCACAAGTAGAATTGTATGAACAAGTTGTGCAAGTTTCAAACTAAATTTTTTTTAATAGAATGTGTTATTGAATAATATAAATTAAATCTTATAATTTTATCTTTTATATATGAAGATTTTCATCTAATTTAGAGAAACTAACTTGCATGATTCTTAGTTCAAACAAGAAGGCAATAAATCAATAGAAATCACAAACAAATCCTCACTCTGAAAGAAACTTAATGCTTGCCAAGAACCAATATTTCTTTTCCAGGTCTTCTCCATTTGTTTTTTCTTGATAACGTGAGCAAACAGTTTCTATCATGCCCCTTACCAAGCAATTTCCCAGCAACAACAAACAGAGACCAAAAGCACCACGGGATAATTTTTCTCACTATTTCCAGACAATGATTTTTCACTTTTCCAGACAATGATTTCTCACTTTTCCAGACAAGGACCCCATCATTTGAGTCTCAAACCTCCTACTTTTGATAATTTTATCCCAAACTAATCGAAATCTCTTTAATCAATTCGCTGTTATTGAAAGTTGAATGAATATGCCAGTTCGAGCTGATTTCCATGCACGTCCTCGTAAATTCTCATTAAATCGCCCCGCCATAAAAAGTGCAAACACAAAGCTCCATGATGCCCTATATGGAAGAACTTTTTTTTTTATTTTTTATTATTCTTATTTGACATTGAAGCTGTAAATTGGACCTTTTTTTTGGGAGGAAATAGCTAGCGAGCATATGTAAGGTAGACAGAATCTTTTAGCTGTTGCTTTGCTAATAACGAGTGGAGTGAATGAAGGGATGATATCGTCTAATATTAAATGCATTTGGGACAAAAATTAAAAGAAAAATAAGAGGTTGGGGACACAACTGATGATAATAGCTAGGGACATACATTTGAGGTTCCCCCATTAATTTTCCAACGTCGACAGTTTATTCTTCTCCCCACACAGCAAACAAAAACCAGCCAAATTCTCACTTTTTTAAGCATAATGCCCACATATATTGAAAGCAACATTTGATACGTTTGATTTAAGGTACGTTTAGAATGTTTTTTTTGGCTTGGAAATATTTCAAAAAAATATTTTTTAAAAATATATTTTTTTATGATTAGCGAATAGCGAGAGGTGCTGCTGGGGCTTGGCTTGTAGTTCTGGAGTTTCCACTGTTCCGCTTGGTAGAGTACCTATATAATTAAATTACAAAGGAGAACGAAAAAAAAAAAGAAAAAAGGGGGAAAGAAAACAGGGGAACGAAGAACAGGGGAGAGAAAAGAGAGTAAATTCACTTAAAAAAATAAGAAGCACAAACCAAAAGAACAGGGAAATAAAGAGAGAGAGAGAGAGAGAGAGAGAGAGAGAGAGAGAGGAGAAGGTGAATAAGAACAGTGGAACCTCCAGAACTACAAGCCAAGCCCCAGCAGCCCCTCTCGCCAGCACCGAACGCAGGTAAAAGTCTCCTCTCTTTTTTACCTCCCCTGTAATTTAATTATAAAGGTAGTGTAGCAAACTTCGCACGCTTGCAGACTAGCCAACCTCTAACTGGTCTGAATCAGTAACTGAGCCAAGTTGGTTGGGTCTAGCTCAGTCTATATGACTGGGCTAGACCCAGCCCAAACTTTTTTTTTTTAAAAAAAGTTTGGGATTGGTTAAATTTATGTTTGTTAAAGATATATTTGGTAAAATATATTTTTATGTCTTGATCATAATTTGTATGTCTTTTTGATTTTGATATTTGGTCAAATAATTTCTTTTTTATATCAAAAAATTTCCAAAATATTTGTGGATCTTCTTGGAGTTATTTATAGACCCCTAGTGCATTGTTTTATTTATTTTTTTGTATATTATTTGTTTATGCTATATGCTTAATGTACAAACCATTATTGTTAAACACAAATATATTGTACAATGCTTTTTATTCATTCTTATCTAAAATAAGTAAATAGAAAAGGTAAACAAAAAGAGAGAAGCATAATTTTTTTTTTCTTATTCAATTAAAAATCCAAAATCTTGTGAATTTATTCGTCGGCGTTATTGTTAGGAATATCACTTTTTTTTGGGTTCGTGCAATATTTAACAGCAACAGAGTTGAAAATATTTATAAGTAAATGTTCACTAATGCTAAAATTAGGAATATTATAGAAAAAAAAAAGAGAAAAACAAATTTTTAGCAATCTAAAACAAAACCAGTACTGCAACTTACCTCAGATATGACATTTAAGGGTGATAATATCTTTTCTTTCACGTAATAGTGTAAAAAATCTTTGTTAACCAATTAGGGTTTCTAGTGACCATAATACTACGTGACGACTCCTCAAACTAAAACAATTTCTCAAAGAACGAGATGCTGGATATTCGTTCTTTGTTCAATAATTAACAAAATTATCAGGGTTATTTTTTTACTCGGTCGTTGTGATATCTGAGTGTGACAAAAAGTGATTCAACTTAGGATAGAATGACGACAAAGAAGAAGGCTAGAATTCTTATTAATTTATTTATTCTAAGTACTTGTGTTGATCTAAATACAAAAAAATTATATAAAGGTTGAACTGAAAATACTATTCTTTCTTTAGTAAATAAAACTAAATAAATGTATTATTTAACCAAATTAATAGTATACAAATTCTATACCAAAATTTCTTTTCCTATTTTTCATTTCACCCACAAATAGAGAACCACTCTGAAGAAAGGAAATTCAGCACACAACACTCGCTTGCTGAACACAGGCAACAGCATCCCCATGAAACAATGACATTGCTCGCCGGTGCAGTAGGAACTTGGACAGGACACAGCCGCTTCCCAGAGAGAACCATGACATGGCCACCGCTGCAGAAGAACAAAGGATGATAGATCAAACTTGGAGGAAATAATAATGAATCCCAACAACTCCAAATGAGCTAAGAAGAGAGAATAGATTACAAAGCAAGTTGCTGCTGTGGTTCCATTGATGACGAAGTTGAAGCTATGGTAGCAGATGGTATCTACAGCAACAATGTTGCAATCACTAGGAAAACTAAAACAGGAATTAAACAACAGAAAATCATTCAATTTCCAAATGCAAGACGTAGAGGCAAGCAGAGATCAGAAAGGGTATTGATTGTTTGGCCATGAAAGCTCTCTATCAGAACCTGTAACAAATGGCGTTTTGTTTTGAGGATGAGATAGAACAATAAATCATGTGGAAGACTTAATATAACCATCCAAGATTACATGCAGGACGCCAGAATGGCCCATGCAATAGTTCGCTCGCTCTTTTAGAAGTAGCACAGAGATCAAACCAGTCATTCAAGAATATCAGTTCAGGGAGGACAGGCCCTAAGCAGAAAGCATTATGTTGCATCTAGAGAATAATATAAATTATATTTTAGAACATCATCTAATAATTTAAGTTTTTGGATTGAGTTGGTTCTTTAACATAGTGTCAGAGCCTTGATGACCAAGCGATCACGAGTTCGAATCTCACAATCCTTATTTATTTGATAAAAATTAAATACAAAATAATGTGAGTCTATGCAAGTTTTAAACCCAAAAGGTTTTCACTTGAGGGAATATGTTAAAAAATAATATAAATTATATTCTATAATCTTACTTAATAGCTTAAACTATTAGATTGAGTTGATTATTTTACCTATGCATATCCCGATTAAACTCGCATATTTTTCCAAAAGCTGAAACAGCATCGTCAAAATGGCATTGTATTGTCCGAGTGAAGTGCGATGGGATGACTTATTACAGCATTGAACCTGGAAAGTGCCTGTGCAAAGAAATACGACAGCAGATTAACATTGACAACAGATGAAAGCAACAACACCAAGAAGAGCAACTTCGCGAGTGATTACTAAGGTACCTCCAACAAGTGGTTTAAACACAGATCCAGATCCACCAAGCCCCGCACAGATACCAATTCCATAAACAGCTGCCTGAAAAACATGGTGCTCATTTATTAACAAAACCAAGATTCACTAGAGAAGTAAAACATTAAATGTACTTCTCGGGACACACCTGACGAACATCTGGGTTTTCATCATTAATTGCAGGCTTCTAGCAGGAAAGGGACATAGGTACCATAATATCTGTACCACCAGCATGAAGAATAAGTACATCGAGAGTTCTCAATCAAAGTATCAGGAGCGCGGTGGTGCTTTCTTAAGAGCAGCTTCCTTACAATGCTCGTCAAATATACAAATGGCGATTCTCCTCTCTTCTGATGTTTTATCCTTACCCTGCACAGTCAATTTATTCTATCAGCAAGGCAAAAGCAAAGCGTTTTTCTGAGGTGAATGTGATTCTTCACGCTTGCCTCGTATTGTCAAAATGATGCAGTATAAAATCCTTTAACATGAAGGGCAACGGTTGCAAGCTAAATCTATGTATATACATGTTCATAATTTCTTTTTTCCAGTTGAAAAAACCACTCTTTATAGTTCCCAGACAGCGGCCACAGCTGTGCATGTCAAGTGCTCTAGCATTAACCTTTTTCAAGGACTGAGGAAGAAAGGTTAATGCAAGAAAAGGATAAAACCGCAAGGATGCCTAAGCTGCCAGGATGACTGTTGAGTTGCCAGATCATCATCGAGAAAGAGAAAAAAATCGAATAGAGACACAAAAACACTTCAGATGAACATAAGACAAGCACACTCATGAAGATATTCAAGCAGTGGAGAAGCTACCAGAACAGAGGCCCTAAAGAAAAAAAAGATGTAGAAGTAGCAAAAGCTAAGTTTAAAGGACAACATGAGAGATTTAGCCTAAAAACTGAAGGAACAAATCGTAAAATATTGAATAATAACTTACCCACATAGGTGTTATGTAAGGTGAAAGCTCATCAAAGACTTCAGCAAGGAAAGAAACAAAAGCAAACAATAATCAAGATATTTATATATTTAAGAAAACAATAATCCATTAAATGATACGCCAAAGATCCATGCACAAATATTTCAACATTATACTTGATCAAAAAGCTCATCTTCTTCCTCAAGCGGCTCCCCTTTTTCTGCATCGAAGTCCTCCGCTTTGACCCTCTCCGTCTCCGCTCTTAATTTCTTGCTTTCTGACTGAGCAGGCTGTGATGACCTGCTTCATCTCCTCCACAATGGACTTACTTGGCTCTCATCTGAAAGTGATCCCGATACCTGATGAGGGAGAGAAATCCTAATTAAATTAGCATAATTCGAACTTACAAAATGAAGAAGCCTCATACAGCACAAATAAGAATCAATTTCATTTTTCATTCAACAATTATTGTCCACCAGATCATAAATGAGTTATAATACCAAAGGTTTTCCTGACTGGAATGACAATTCCTTGGATAGAACTCTGTTCACCGGAATAGTGATTTCCCCCCTTCCAACAATAAAAAAATGGTGAACTTGCTGATGGGGTAATTTGATTTTTTTTTTTAATAGGAGACATTAATCATGGTGCAATTATTTAGAAACCATTCAGTTTTTTTGCTTTTAAGAGCATAATATAAAAAATATATTACACTTAAAAGTCAAATTTGTTTAAATAATGATTGGGTCAATGCTAAGACATTCATACCCTAAAATGCAGAAAAAATAAAACTTATAACTAGGGGTAGGTGCATATTTTCTGGCTAGTTTTTTTAGCCAACAGGTTGGTTGGGTCTTATTACATTTTTAAACAAGAATATAAAGACTTTCGTACTCTTATAAGCATAAAAAAAGTTAAAACTTGCAACCAATGATATTTGTGTATTTTTAGGTTGGTATTTTTGTAATAAACAAGTTGGATCAAGAGTAATTTAGTCTTTAATAATTTACTATTAATTAAAAAACAAGTTATTGGCACGTATAAGACACATAATAGCAAGTGGGCGAATCTGAATCTTGTGCCTTTCATGATCACAATATACACTAGGGGTTGTTTCATAACCATAAATAAAATATTATGGTGAGAGTGGGGATGAAAGTATTACCCTCACCTTGTAGATGATCTAATAAAAGGAATAAAAATGAAGGGTCAGGATGAGAATAAAAATGAAAATGAAAATAAAAATTAAACATTGTTTTATTTCGAATAAAAATAAGGAATAAAAATATATTTTTAAAAATAATATATTATTTATAGTTATTATATATTAACTAATATCATTATCACTATCTAAATCACTATTATTTTTGTAAATAACAATAATAATAATTAAAAAAAAAACTATTTTCGGTGATAATTAAAAGCTTATTTGAGACAATGTTTTAATATTATACTAGTTTGCCTCAGCTATTTTTATTTGTATTAATCTCAACCTTTTAATTTAAAAAAATCATCTTCTTTATTTCTTCTTTGACCAAAAGCTTGAGTTGCTCTTAAATTTTTAGGATCCCACCATAAAATAATATACGTGCAATGAAATTTATTATATAAAAATAATGTAGAGACACATGTCACAATATGATGGGATGCAATATAATAGTTTTAAAGGCAATTTGAATGTTAGGTCAAATAAAACATAAGAGATTGTTTGGGAATCAGTCAGACACGTGGGGTTGACTGGATTTTCAAACATGACTAAATAAATATAATTTAAAAATAAATAATTAATTAACAATAGTACAAATAAAAATAGAGGGAACAAACTAGTATTAAATCAAAAGACTTACAAAAGCTTTTAACCTATTATTATCATCATATTACAATTTTCATCCTTTTCTTCCACCACCACCTATAATACTAATATTAATTTTAAAAAATATATTATTATTATTATTATATTTATATTATCGTTATTATTACCATTACCGCATTGATATAATTGCTTCTATTATTTTTATTATCATTACAATTAATAAAATTATTATTCATTTTTATCTTAAAATTTAGATGTTAAAAATTTTAAAATTTATTCTATTCCTCGTAATAAAAATAAAAATATCATCTTTATTTTTCAATTTCCGATTCCTCCGTTTCCGTTCCAAATATCCAATTTCCGGAAATAGAAAACACCTAGAAAGTTAGAAGACGTTAAAGGACATGGATGATGTTGTTGGGCTAGAGGCTCAGTAGGCAGGGCCCTACCTGAACACATATGAACTGGAATCTTATCCATGGGAGTTTAACTCTGAATTATTTGGGATCACATGCTAAAATCCCGCCGCCCATCCATATACTTTTTACCATCTGTCCACGTCCGACCTTTCCACTTCCTTTACCTTCACGACCTAGCTTCATACCCTTCGATTGTTCTTGTTCTTGGCAGTAAACAAGATCACTGTATTAAATTAGGTGTCAAGATAATATAACCAGAGATGAGGAATCTATCTTCAACAAGGAGCAGGAGTGTACCTACACCATGTTGTAGCAAGGTGGGCATAAAGAAGGGGCCATGGACACCAGAAGAGGATGAGCTCTTGGCAAACTACGTCAGGAAAGAAGGTGAAGGGCGGTGGCGCACGCTCCCAAAGCGGGCAGGACTTCTTAGGTGTGGTAAGAGCTGCCGCCTCCGCTGGATGAACTATCTCAGGCCTTGTGTTAAGAGAGGGCGTATTGCCCCAGACGAGGAAGATCTCATTCTTAGGCTTCACAGGTTGCTTGGTAACAGGTATCTGTAATATTCCCTGTGTAATGATCGGATTTTATGGTCTCGGGGTTGCTGATTCTTTTCTCTCTATTCCCATCAGCTGGGACATCCATAATTAGGTTGATTTGGATCTCTCTCTTGTTTTTAATTTATTCTGTTTTTTTTTTTAGGGTTTTGTCATTCTCTTCCTTCCTCTAAAAACTAGAAAGCTTGACTTTCGATTAACACTTTAAATTGTCTCAGAAACGTAATTGCTGGGGTCTAACTTAAAAGGGTTTCCCCTTGTTTATTTCTCTTACCTTTCGCTTAGCAATCCGAGGTTCTATCATCATCATGAATCATGATGATCCGATCTCCATCTTCTTTGGAACAACTATATATTCATACATGCATGTACGTGTGTGCACGTATTTATGCTTCTCCTTTTCTTTTCTTTTTTTATAATCGTCGTATTTATGTTATTGCTCCTTTTGTCTTCTTTTCTGGTTCCTATAGCAACAGCGTTCTAAAACTAACTCCAATGTATTGTATTCCTTTATTTGTCAACGTTTTACACAGTTCGATTAAAAGAGAATAGAGAGTAGATGGGCAGATTTAGGGTTACTGGAAGTCGCCTTTTGATTTTCGAATTTGAAATAACATAGATCGATGTTTACAAGTTCGTAATTTTGTCTTTCAATCTAACTTTTGTTTGGTTTTCCTTCTTGGAACAGGTGGTCTATGATAGCTGGGAGGATACCAGGGCGCACAGATAATGAGATTAAGAATTACTGGAATACCTGTCTCAGCAAGAAGCTCATTAGCCAAGGAATAGACCCTAGGACTCACAAGCCTTTAAAACCTAACCCCGATTCCTCAGAAATTGCAAATGTTCCAGTCCAGAATTCTAACCCTAAATCTTCTCCAGTGGATGAGAATGGGAAGGTCTATCGAACTGTAGCCACTAGAGTAAGTGAAAACTTTACAGTGACTAACCTGGATCAGTCTCCTAACCAGGCTGCTGCTGATGCTACCGAAAACTGGCCAAATCGTGATGGTAATATGGGATCATTACAAAGTGGTTATGGACGAAAAAATGAAGATGATTTCATTGAAGATATTGGAAATGAGGACACTTTCTCCTCATTTCTGGATTCCTTGCTCAATGAAAATGTGTTCGTGTATCAACAACGACAACAGTTACAGCAGCAAAATATGCTTGGACCTTCTTCTAAGCTTGCGGTTTCTTCTTCACAACTTCTCAGTCACGCAAACGTTTGGGAAGCTGAAGTCTCGCCTCCAATGGCAGCCTTAGGTGACAAGGGCGTGGGTGGGGCTTCAAATCGTCTTCCAGTTTGAACTCAATCCTGCACCACAAGTGCTTAAAGAAAATCAAACGGGTGTGATTAACGGTATGTACCAATGTAATTGTATTGTGTTGTTCCAGTAATTCAGTGTGCTTACAACAATATTCTTGCTGCTCGAAATTCTACGTGTGATGATTGTTTAAGGTAAAATGTATCACGTACTCTATGCATTGCTGTATATGAACTTTGTTCCATACTAGCCAAGGTCAAATTAGTGTTCTAAGTCTTGCAAAATATGAAATGTATGCGGTTCAATCTCCCTCCCTCCCTCTCTCTCACACACACAAACCCTATTCTCTTTAGTTCATTCGGAAAGTCTGTGGATCAGACTCCTAATTATGACAGCTAATTCTTATATCGATATGTTAGTGAAATGGTTATTAATACGAGGAAATTTCTTTACTAATACAACATATATAAACAAGAACATCTATAATTACATTAATGTTTTTGTTGGCGCTCAGAATAGACGACAAAGACATAGACAAAGGGAGCTGATATAAGAAAGCATATTTTAAATTTGTGATTAAAATGTAAAAGAACACTTTGCATTGGAAAAAAAAAGCTTTTGAAGGCAATTTAAAAGAAGTTTAATGAAAAAATAAAAACCCTCGAACTTTATTTTTTTTTTATTTGAATACTTTAAACTATTTTTTATATAAAAAATAAGCCTTTTTTTTATTAATTTTGAGTGCATGTGATAATCTGAAAACACAAAATGTGTCATGAAAATACATGATTTAAGAATAAAAAATAAAAGGATTAATGAAGGGATGAAAACTTGGACACAAAAAGCTTATTTTTAACAAAAAAAAAAATATAGTTTATGTTCTCGAATAAAAAAATAAATTTCAAAAACTAAGTTTGGTTTGACCTAAAATTTAATGTAGTTTTGGATATCTAGCCTTTAAAAGGCATAAATAAAGGGGAAATAAAGAGCAAAAGGAAGCTTTTCTACTTGGCAAATGATTCATCAACAATGTTAGAGGAATTTGGAGTAGACATTCATGCACATCTATTTTCACATGATTAATAAGCATAATAGGAAAATATTTCTGTGTGAAAATATACTACTAATTAACTGGTAGTCCTACACTACCATTTTAAATGTTTATACTACTGTATTTTAACTTTTGTAGCCGTGGTGCGTGCATGCGCCTTCTTAAAATTTAGCTGAAACATCCATGTCTAATTTCATAAAAAGGATGTAATACCATTCTATAGTTTTATATATACTGCATTATGTAGCCGTAGTACATGCTTAGACTTTCCTTCTCTATTCATTAATAAGTGGGGTGTTTGTTTTTGTAGTTGAAATCGTGTTTTGTGATTTTTTAAATTTATATTGCTTGAAATTGATTATTTATTGGTGTTTTTGAATTGTTTTGATATGCTAAAAATAAAAAACACTTTGAGAAGTAACTATTAACACACCCACAAACACTATCTAAGTGTGTATTTGGTAATGTGGTGCAATGTATTTTTTAATTAAAAATACATTAAAATAATATTTTTTAAGATTTTTTACAATAACACATCAAAATCATCTAAAAACACATAAAATCATCAATTTGACATCATTTTAGATAACTGTCGGTTTAAAAAACACTTTGAACTATTTTACTAGACATATATATGTACAAATTTCTAAAAAGATATAGATATTTGTATCAGTATTAAAAAAGATGCTTTTAAGATGGAAACTATATACACACATACATGTAGTAATATACACACTATATGTACATATAGAAACTTGTATTTGTACACAAAGAAAGCTTTTAAGATGGAAACTAGCCTCAGTGGAGGGTACTCCATAACCATATACCATTACCACTATCTGGAATTCCTGATACTAATTGTTTTATGAATAGCATCTTGCCTTCACGTACCATCTAGGGTTAGCTCTTTAGACGAAGGTTCAGGAACAATTCAAGCATGAAATCCCTCAGGATTTATGGTTTTTTTAGAAATCACCAGGAGTTATAGGGATGGAGAAATAACTAGAAAAATAGAAACCATGTCTAGCCTAGCCCTAGAAAGATTTAAAAGAGAGAACACCATCATATAGGCCAAGATCGTTGTTCTTATGATTGAGGACATGATCACAGCTACAATATAATTTTATGTCCTAGATTATCCCACGAACACTGCAAAACTTGACATCTAATAACTAGAAGAAATTATTTTGTCAACTTAGACTGCAAAAAATTTATATTGATATGATACATCCGATAGAGTAATCTATATTGATCTCAAATCTTGAATTTAAAGAGCTAAGAAACAGAGCAAACTTCTTTATTTATCAATCCAAACCATTAATTAGAATCCTATTCGATGAACATTCAATATTTTTTACTGGAAACAACAGATCAAGGTTAAGAAAGATTTTTTTTGTTTAATTCTATATTTTTGGACCAAATTATGGGTGTTTTATTAGGTTGAGAAATTTGTTTTTTAAGATTCTAAAGGTGTTTTTTTAGGTGTTCTTAAGTTAAAATAATTTTAAAAATAGTTTTTTCGGTTAAAAAACTCACTTCTCATTTTTCCAACCTCCTTTGCGGTGGTTAGATTCTAGAAAATATAAATGACACATTGTTTGTTTTTATTATTTTTCATAATTGAAGGGCCCTTAAGTCCATGATAAAAAAATAAAAAAAAATAAAAAAAGAAGTCAAGCATTCTTGCCTAGCTAGTATCCCTCGTGCCTGCTTTTTCAATAGGTCTAGTCCATTGGTCCACCCAAGCTCAGCAACATAGCCTATTTTTAAACTTTATATTTTTCCTCTTAATATGAATTTCAATTAAATAAAGTAGATCAATTATAGATATGTTTGTGATGTCTGTCCTAGTTGTCTTTAGATTGTTTTTTAAGAAAACATTATTAGAAGAAATTAATTTAGAATATTTTTACTTGTTTTCAAGTACTGAGATTATAGTTTTTTGTGCTAGTAGTCGTTTGTTTGTGTAAAGTTCTTTGTAATACTTTTTTTGAATTTTTTTTCTTAAATTTTATTCGTTTTTTTATGCACTTGGATTCTAAAAAAGAAATTGAACTCTACAAGGTTTATGTATCCTGTGATATGTTTAGTGTGTTAACATGTATTATTAGAGAGATTCTAACAAGTTTTATGTATCATGTGATATGTTTGTTGGGTTAGCATGTATTATTAGAGAGATTTAAAAAATAAAAAAGCATCTTGCATTTTATTTTTTGTCAAATCAAAATCGGGTGATAAAAAAGAAAAGGAAAAAGAAAAACTTTATCACAACAACGTTATTAGACACTTTGAATCCATTCCTGTAGTGAAACGAGCAGGGGCAACGAAGCTAGGGGAGTATCAATTACTGTAGCCAGAGGTGCCACCTCACCTCTCACCTTGTTTTGTTTTGTAAATTTTGCTTTTAATTTCCTTATTTCTAACTTATAAAGAAGTTTAACGGCATGTAAATTCATCCGAATATTCATATTAATAATTAAAAAATCCTTAATCTACTATAAAATTTAGTAAGTCATTTATTTTATTATATCTAAAATGATTAGAGATATTATTGAATGATTTTGTTAAGTTTTCTAATAGAAAAAACAAAATTAATTATAATTTTTTTTTTTTTACAAAGAAACCTGCTGGAACATAGATCCAAGGTGAAATTTAGAAGAAAATTACCATATATTTAAGGTCTGTTTAGAAGTGTGGTTGTAGTTTTTTAAAATGCTTTATACTTATAAATATATCAAAATAATATTTTTTAAACAAAAAAAATTATTTTTGAAATCAGCATATTAAATGATCTAAAAATATTAAAAAATATATTAATTTAAAATAAATAAAACATAAAAACAAACAGATCAATGTTGGAGGCACTTAAATATCTTTACTTTTTCTGTTAAAAAGAAAAATCCAGATTTTTTTGCAATTGGGAAATAGTCTCAAGGACGAAGGTATGGTGTAACTAGCTTTTTGGTGTAGAGAAAGCAAGAAGAAAGATACAAAAAAAGGGTTAGGAGTGTACTGTCCTTTTCGGCAACACAATATATTATGAAAGGTAGATGGATTTTACTACGCATGTGAGGTTGATGCATGTGTTTGAGTGCGTGTATTTGACTCGTGGGTGGACTCTGTTTAGGTCGATGATGCATGTTTTATTGTTGCCTTTAACGTAGCTCCACAAATTAATCTATGAAATTCAATGGAGGTAGTAGCTAGCTAGCTTACTACACGCCATCCTCTATCTACCTCTCTTCTCTCTATATTTATTATTCACAGCACTGGAAAAATGGAGAAGTTGATACAACAGGAACCCACGGAGCATATTACTAATAATTCTCTACTCTAGTTAGATATCTAGACAAGAAACTCGTTCATGTTTCATGAAGCAAGAGATCAACATGGAAAGGGAAAAGGAATTGCGAATAAATACTAAAGACACATTGAAGATGTAGGTGTTAAAGAACCAATTCAATTCAATAGTTTAAGCTGTTAGATGAGATCATAAAATATAATTTTCATGATCGTTTGGATATCAAAACTCTAATATTATATTAAAAAATTAATTTAACACAGGAATTTAAACTATATATTTACTGATGAATAAACATTATAAGTTGTATGTATATATAAATTAAGTTCATAATCTCTGAGAGTTCAAGAAATTAGAGAAAAAGGAGATCAATCTTCGTTGCCAACACACACATGTAATCATGTAAACTAAGTAATGATCAAGCACAGCATCAATGGAGGGGGGGGAGGGTGGTGTTGAATTCATTGCAGACTCACCTGGAATCGGACAAATGAAGCTCTCAGCCACTCGTCAGGTTGTAAGGCACCAAGCATATGGGCATCAGTGTTTCTCCGTTGCGCTATCAACAAAACTGAAAGTACAAATTTGTGGTAGGAGAGAGAGGAAATTTTCTGGGAAACCCAAAACTTGGGGAAACGTACGAGGAAGAGCCCAAAATCTGAAAGATCAGAAGGTGACTTTTTGTAGTCATGTGGAACAAAGCGTGTACGCTTTCTAGTGAAGAGAGAGAGAGACCAAACATTCTGACATGAAAAATAACAACGCTTTATATATGGGAATTTTTTTTATTATTATTAATATTAATATATGGATCGCATTATATATATGTTAATTAATTTTATAGATTATAAAATTAATAATTATATAAATTTTTAATAATTTTAAAATTTATGAAATTCGAATATATAAAGTTGGTTTTGAAAAGTATTTTTTAAAAAATATATTAAAATAATATATATTTTTATTTTTTAAAATTTATGTTTAATATAATTAAAATAATTTAAAAATATAAAAAATTTTAACTCAAAGCCAAATTAAAATTTTAAATTTTTAAAAATTCCAGTTAAAACGCAAGGCAAACACATTCTTAATTAATAAAAAGAACAATTTCATAATTTGACTATCAAAGTACATATTTGCTTGTTGCAGGTCCCGGTTACGAGTGGTTTTTTTTTTTGTGTGGAATTTCTCTTTTTTTTTTCTTCATAATTTCCTATCATTACAAAAAAAAAAAAAACTTTAAAATGCATGAAGAATTTACAGTGCGCCTAAATATATATAAATTACTATTATAATTATCATTTTATCCTTTCAAAAAATTCAATAGCCTTAGTATTGGGGATAAAATGGTGTTTTTTTAAGGGTTTATTAAGATTAAATGGGGACAATTAAGTTTTTTTTTTATATATATATATATATATATATATATATATTTTAGACACACAATATAATGACTATATTATTCTAAAAGCCAAAAAATTTTAAAAGATTGCATAGAGAGATTCAGTCTTTTTACATTTTAAAAATATAATGTAAAAACTATATTATCCTTAAAAAAAAAAATGATAAACTTACAACGAGGGGCCTTTTTTTATCTTTCATGATGGTTTTTGTTTTTATAATAAACAAGTTGGTAGGAGGTGATTTTGTCTTTCAATTAATATAAATATCATCAAGAAAAGGTTGATCATATGCTCTAACAAGTGAATAACGACCACATACTTCAAGTGGCACGTGTTGTGTCGTTCCACCTCCAAATTTTGCTTTCAGGGATGGTGTTGGAAGCGTCTTGGCTTTATTTTTCTATTAGAGCCACATGTGTGCACAATGACATGGTGATTAGGCTCTAGTGGATTTTTTTCATCCGTTTTCTCTCTCTCTTCCCTTTAATGAAATATAAAGGTGTTATTTAATTTGTTTTTTGTGTTTAATTTATTTCTTATTCTTTTGATTATTATTTTTTTATTTATTTTAAATTGATTTCTTTTCTTTAACTTTTCTCCTTATCATTTGGTTTTATTTAATTTTTATATCAGATTTAATTCTCATTCGATTTGATTGTTATTTGTTTTTTTAATCCTTTTTGTAATTGAATTTTATTTTTTAATTTCATCTCTTAGTATTTGATTTTGAATTATTTTTATGTCAATTTTAGTCTTCATTCTTTTAATATTTATTTCTTTTGTTTTGGGTCCTGTTTTTTTCAATTTTTTTAATTTTTGTTAGGTATATTTTTAAAATTAATTTTTATTCTATTTTATCCATCATTAATTAATTTAAGCATGATGTCTCATAAAAAACATGTTTAGGCTTCAATGGTCTTTAACACTTCACACCTAACCATTATCTAAAAGAAACTATTTCGCACGTGTTCTTACAATCTAAACAAGCATTCTTTGTATTTAAAGGAAACATCTTTCAACCTTTAACCTAAAATTCTTTGAGAAAGAACTAACCTTTGATGATTATTGGTTTCTAAATAACCAAACTTAATTCACTTCTTTAACAAATAAAAACCAACCACAAACCCTAGCCACATGTTCCATGGACCCTAAACAAAAACATTCCATGCTTGAAGAAATATAAATTACCAACATCAAGAACCCTAAAGGGGTTTCCAAAAGAGTTGTGGGAACATGGTTAAACCCTAATGCACTTACAGCAATAATAAGAACATGGAAAAGCTCTCACTTCTAAACCTGACGACCTAGCTAGCTCGAACCAAACACATAAAGCACATCATTTTCATGTTATTCACGCCAACATAGTTAAGAAAACTCATTTTTTTCATGATTTTCAGAATCAAACTAGGTCTTTTACCCATATTATCATCAAGCATTAACCAAGAATTCTAAAATAAGAATAAAGTATAATTAAAGCCACACATCATGCTAGCAAACCATGTTCATGTTGAAAGATCATCGCTTCGCATGTCATCATAATCAAAACTGGTTACTTGAGGTTAAAACCACATACAACAAAAACCCAAAACAATCAAATAGAAGGATTGAGCATCAAGGAAACACGGGATAATTAAGCTTACCTAAAAGAGTGTTGCTACTGGCGCTCCTGTGAAATTTTTCCAAGAAATAAAAAAAAGCTTCCACGGTTTCCTTAGGAGGTTATAAAAGTTCCTTGAGGTCGTTGCTGATTCTTGTAGCACTCACCGTTGTCCCAAGACCATTTGAACTCAAAGAATCAAACCAAAAATCCGAATATAAACCCTGATAGCTACTGTAGTCGTGTTTTTAACCTTTCTGTCCAAACCAAGATTAGCCCTCACCTGAAACTTCTATGGTGGTGTTATAATGCTTTTAAACCCTTGTAAGCCTTCTTTTGAAGCCTGCAATCATCTCAAGAAAAAGCTAAAATGACTCTGGTAGAGCTCTACCTTGGTTGCCATGACCCGAGTGTGTTATTTCTTCCTTCTTCTCTCCTTTTTGTTCCTTTCTTATCGTTTCTTTCTATCTCCTTGTTCTTTTCTATCTTTCTAGCCTTCCCTCTCTTCCTCTTTATCCTCTCTATCCTTTTAGCATTTGTTTTCTACTTCTATTTCTGCCTTGTTACCGTCTAGTATGTGTCTTTGTGGGGCTTCTTATAGGCGAGAATGAGGGCATGAGGGGTCTTGAGCTAGCAAGATCAAGACCTTTGATTCCTGAGAAATATCACATCGTTGGTTGCAGCTCACAAATGTCCTTGCCTGAGTTGCAGACTGACAAAGTTGGGTACACAACTGTCTTGTTGGTTTTTGCTGTTTTGGCAAAGGTTTTAACATGATTTTTGCAGAGGGTTTCAGGGCTACAAATTAAAGAGCGAGAAAGAGGGATGGTGTTGCAGGTGCAAGGGAGAGGTCGCTGTCTTCATTGTCTGGTTCGATGAGAGTAGAAGAGCATTAAATGGCCTAAAACATGATGCTTGCATCATCCTTCTCTCGCGTAAACAAGCTGCGTAGGGGAGGAAGACAGTAAAACAGAGATGGAACCAAAAAGATGTCATTTTCCTGTTGTAATAATTTATTTTTTTCCCCTTTTTTATTGTAACGACGTTATTTCCCATGAGTCTCACCATTTCATTTAAATGGACTCAACATCATTTTTATCTCGTGTAAATTAAGGTTTTAGGGTTAACAAAACAATGTCTTTAAAGATCTTCAATCCAGTCCTAAATCAGGCTTTATTTTTATAAATTCTTTTAATTTTCCCCTAATCATTCTAAACTTGGTCCCTATATTTTAGCACCCATTACAAAATGATTCTTAGTTCCTTAAATTATGTAATTTCAATTATATTGGCTTTATGCTATTGTCAAAATATTTTTTAAAAAAATTATTATTGTAAAGGTTTTTTAATTATATTTTTATGACTCATCAAGGCTGTATTTAGATTTATAAAATTAATTAGTTTAAATTAAGTTACTTCTCATATATTTAATTAAAAATTTGATTTAGATAAAAAATTGAGTTAGACTTAAATAATTAAAATTCGTTCCACCTAGAAGTGTGGACTGCGCTCATCCGTCTGTCCTTTATCCTTTTCGTCGTTTGAATATTTCATCTTCCCATCCCATCATTCCTCTTCTTCATCTACCCGTCCAAACATAGTATGTTCCCACTTACCTAGGCATTAAATGTGCCCATGTACTTTCATTGCTATGTGGTGCTTCGCTTCCATTTAACTAGCATTAAATGTGCCCTTTCAAACAATGTTTTTTTTTTAAATATTATAATTAAAGTAAAATATAGATTGGCCGGTTATTTTATAAATTTGTTTTTTAAAAATTATTAATTTGATAATTATAAACTTTAAAATCAATAAAAATTTATATAATTATTAATTTTAAAAAGATTTTAAAAAATTAATTAACAACATGTATATTGACTCGAGCTTTAAGATTTAAAAAAAAACACAAAACTATCTAGATGGTGGCTCAGTGATAAGAACTTGGGATCAAGATATTTATTCCCTCTGTGGTCTCAGGTTCGAGCCTTATGTTGCTCGTATGATAACTACTAGAGACTTACATGGTTATTAACTTCAAGACTTGTGGGATTAATCGAGGTGTGTACAAACTGGCTCAGACGCTCATATTAAAAAAAAAAAACACAAAAATGGATTATAGAAAAGAAGACAACTTGATACCCTAATTTTTTAAAAAATAAAATTGGTGAGCACTGCTTTTATTTTCTGGTAGAAGGTGAGCACTGCTTTTGTCAAAAAGAGAGAATAAAGACAAGGAGATAAATCAACTTACCACATAATTTGATAAGCACGCGCGCGCGCACTCTCTTCCACCTACACAGGGACAGAAGGTGCGTGCTCTATCTAACTTCCAAATTATGCATTCCCTGCTAGAAGCTCCCTTGGCAGCATTAATTCACCTACTCTTGATGCTCTGAAAGCCTGCTTGTTTTTATATTTTAAAAATATTTTTAATAAAATTTAAATTTTTTTATTAATTTTAAATTAATATATTTTTAAATTATTTTAATGTATTAATTTTAAAAATAATTTTTAAAAAATAAAAAAATATTATTAATATATATTTTAATATAAAAAATATTTAAAAAATAACTATAATCACATTCCTGTCAACAAACAAACAAAGAAGATATTTTGCTAGCGGAGAGACATCAACAGCTTGCCTCCTCACGACACCTGCGGTGCCAATTCGAGCCGCACCTTCTCCTGGGCCACGACGTTAGCAGACAAATTAAGGAACACCAGGAATCGACTAGAATGATATATTCAAGTGAATTTCAATTTAAAAAGAGTGGCGATATTTCTTGAAAATAAGGAGAGGGAGGGAAATAGAATTCTAGTTCTATTCTTTGTTTCAAAATACCCCAAGATTGTTTGATAGAAATTGAAATATGATATATGCTTCAAGAATCTTAATTTCATACTTAAACAAAAAAACAACGCATGCAAAATAAATAAATTGAAGTGATAAACAGGAGTGCGGTCTGTTTAGAAATGTGGTTATGATTATTTTTTAAAATAATTTTTGTGTTGAAATAAATTAAAATGATATTTTTTATTTTTTAAAAATTATTTTTAAAATCAACGTATCAAAACGATTTAAAACACAAAAATAATTAATTTTTAATAAAAAGTAAAAAATAATTTTTTGTGGAATGCGGTTTATACCGCATTCCCAAATATTCTCTGTGAATAAACCAAATAATAGCAATACAGTCTATTTGGAAGTATGGTTGCGGTTGCTTTTCAAAGTGTTTTTGTGCCGAAATGCATTAAAATAATATTTTTTTTATTTTTAAAAATTATTTTTTAGATTAGTGTATCAAAACGATCCAAAACACATACAAAAATTAATATTTAGCAAAACAAAATTTAAATTTTTATGGAACACGGTTTATACAGCATTCCAAACATTCTAAATTACAAATAAACCAAATAATATCTATATTATTAATGCTACAAATGGGTGGTAAGCCATTAGAAAAATAAGAAGAAATAACCCAATAGATTTTTTCCTCTAGAACTTTTAGGCGATTTTTGTACTACAGACTCGACATGATCATTGGCAAGGCAGCCCCTTTATAAATCCTTCTGAACATGATTTTGAAGCTTGTTACGAGCCCGACCCAACTACACTAGGGTCAGGCCCAGCTAGAAGTGTAAGCCAGATTTCTTGTACTGGCCCATCTTAAATATTTTTTTTTTTTTTTGTAGTGGATATTGGTTAGGAAAAATTGTAGAAGTTATTTTTAAAAATATATTAAAATAATATTTTTTTAATAAAAATTATTTTTTATATTAGCATGTAAAAATGATGTAAAAATATAAAATAATAATTAATTTAAAACAAAATAATTAAAATTTTATGAAATGATGATTTTATTTCTGCCTCAACACACACTCCCACTTTATTTGATACACAAATTTTTTTTTTAGAAATATTAAGAAGGGTAAGTGTTGCCCTCCAATGATGGGGGAAGTGAAAGAATTTATTCGATGGGAAGTTTTTTATTTTTCTTGTGCATCTCCTCTTGAAATTAATACTATATTATTCGTTGTTTACATCCATTTTAGACCACAAACATATATTATTTATTTTTTTTATAATTTTATTTAGTTTAAAATTTTCTTATTTTTATTATTGAGATCCACTCCTACCCATAATGTTTTCAAATTTTACCCAATATCCTTAAAACTTCTCCCCTCTATACTTTTTATACCCTTAATATATAATTTTTAAACCTTATCCCCTTAACATTTTTTCTTAGAAGTTTTTATCTCATACCAAACACTATCTAAAGCGATGTTTGGAATGAATTTTGGAGGAGGAGAAATTTTAAAGAAGCTTGACATCCCCTCTATTTTTCGAATTTAGACTTATTTTATTTTATTATTTATTTATTTTTTATATATTATTAAAAAAAATTAAAAACATATTTAATATAAAATTAGATAAATGATTCAAGCTATACTGTTAGCTAGATTTTAAAAAAAATCTTAACCCTAAAAAAAATCTAAATGTTATTATTAAAAAAAATATAACTCACATTATTAATACGAATGGATTTAATAAGATATTTTCATTTAATTTTTTTTTTATATATATAATTTTATTTAGTTTTAAATTTTTTTATTTTTATTATTGAGATCCACTTCTACCCATAGTTTTTTTTCTAATTTTTACCAAATATCCTTAAAACTTCTCACCTCTTTTATTTTTTACACCCTTAATATATCATTCTTAAATCTTATCCCCTAAAAACTTCTTCTCATAAAATTTTCATCTCATACCCAAAAGAATCTAAAGGTATGTTTGGAATGATTTTTGGAGAAGGGGAAATTTTAAAGAACGTTACCATTTAACCCAAAAATAGGGTGAAGTGTTGTTGCCCTTCGAGAGGGAGGGATAAAGGAATTTTTAAAAAAATGAAAACTTATTTTAGTCTTTTTTTTTCCTTTCATTTCTATTTTGAATCATAAATGTATATTATTAAGTGTGTTTCTACAATCATATTTAATTAATATAAAATACTAAATCTTATTTATATCGGGATCCATAATTATTCGTAATTTCTTCAACTCATACTAAACATCTTTAACATTTCTTGCACCCTTAATATGTCACCCCTTAAATATTACTTCCTTAATATTTCAGCTCTAAATTTTCACCTCATACTAACACATATCCTAATTATAAATTTAAGTGGTTATAATAGTAAAAAGATGATTGATTGATGAAATGTTAGAAAATATTTGATAAATGTGTAAAAACTATGCGAAAGTAGAGCCCCTTAGATTTTAAATCAAAAATCAATTTAAATATAGTAAAAAAATTAATTAATATGAGTTAATGAGGTCTGATTATGTGTAAGAAAAAGAAGGAATGAGCGATGATTAATTTTTCATCTTGAGAAAAATTGAAGTCTTAAGCCTTGAAAGCTCCCTCTAAAATTTTTCATAGTTGGCGTAGGTTTAGAGAGTGTTAATATTTGGGAAGTGTTATGGAAATTATTTTTTAAAATATTTTTATTTAAAAATATAATAAAATAATATATATATATATATATATATTATTTTTTATATTAGCATATCAAAATAATATAAAAATACTTAAAAAAATAAATTAATTTGAGATGCAAAAAAATTACATTTTTTCAAAAGCATTTTTAAAATAAAAAAACAAACAAACTCTTAGGGATAAAGAGTTACCAATTAATTTATGCTACTACAAATCACAAACAGCTTTAAAAATGAATATGAATGTAATTGGTATTTGTTTTTTGTAATCGTGGATGTCGGATCAGTTTACACGTATTTTAACTAATCTCTTGAGACCTTAAAATTAACGACCAGGTAAATTTCTAGTGGCCTTGAAATTTATGGCACTTGAACTAGTAACCTCTAGGAAGTAAACCTAAGATCTAAGTGAAGTTATACTTTTTAAGTTTGTAATTCACTTTTTATATATTAGCATATTAAAATAATTAAAATATATTTAGAAAATATTAATTTGATTATTTTTCAAGTTAAAAAAAAAAGGTCTAGGTTGTTGTATCAAAATTATTTTCCTCTCTGTTTCTTTCTAATGAAAACTAGATGAGTACGCGTGCTTCGCTAGGAGAAAAGTTTTGGAATGTATTTTTTATTTAATTATCGGAATAATAAAAATAAACAACTAATAAAATTATGAAAGGAAAATGATTTTTTTTAAAAAAATTCTAATTCATGTAGTTTTTTTGTTGTTTTGACAATATAATAGTTTTATTTTTATTAGCAACATAGTTCATTAAACACATAAAAAAAAAACATTGTTCGACATAAAACAAGTTTTTTTTAATGAGAAACATTGTTTCTAAGTAAAAAATCATTATAATTATACAATAATATTTTAATTAAAAAATTAAAAGTCATGTCTAAATATTTTGTATACAGTTGAGTAAAAAAAATTAATATAAAATTTAAAAAGTTTAAAATTTTATTTTCATTCAGTATTTATGATCACATAGTAGAACAAGATAGAAAATAATTATATATTCATGATCACATAGTTCATTAAACACAAAATGATTGCTAATTTTACTAGAAAATGCTATAATTTTATTTGAAAATAACTTCAAAATCAAATGATATTTAATTGAATAATATCTTAAATATATTTTTATTTATATTGAATTTTATTCAAAATTTAAGAAAAAAAACTAAAGAAAAATATAAAAAGAGATTACACACATGGTTGTTAAAAATACGTTTTAACTTGTAAAATTGTCCGATTTTACGAGTTAAAACACCAAAAACGTTTGGAATCGAGGTTAAAACTCGAAAACCAGCAAAATTGAGTTGACTCGGTCAAACTTACATAAAAACGGTTCAACTCGAAAAAAACGTAAAAAACAGACCGTGTTAACGAGCTAATCAAAATTTTTACTTTCACCACTGTTTCACCGTGAGTTTGTCAAAAACACAAAGTAACCTTGTAAACTACATGCCTGTTTGGCACTGCGGCTGCGGCTGCGGATAAAAGTAAAAGCAATATTGAAATGTTTGGTTAAGTTGAACCACAATTTTATTCATATGGGTCCCACTCAAAAACCGAGGTTGGACCTCAGTTTTTGAGAAGCAATTTACAATTGCTTTTCCGTGTTCTCCTCTCTTTCACCGACACTGTAATTAACACAAAACTTTATCAACCCCTTTTTCTGTCCTTTCTTCTGTCAAACGAGGCTTCTACCTGCACCAAATTCCTGTTAGCTTGTCTCCTCTGCTCCCTTCCTCTCTGTTCCCAAATTATTGCCATTGATCTAGACTCCCATTTCCCAAATTTTTCCTTCCCCTCTGTTCCCTTCTCTCGTCTCAAACAGAGGCAATAATGAACCAAATGGGCAACACGAAAAGGAGCAGATTGGGAGCTTTCAGATGCCCATCACTGGGATGTTGAAGAGAAAAAGGAAGTATGCCATGAGAGCTTTTCCTTGGTCTCGTTATATATCCTCAAAAGATGCAATTTTATCCTTTCTAGTAGCATTATTAGTTTGAGCTAATTAACAAAAATTGTATTAATTTTGATGTCAATCTGTCTAAGTTAAAAAGACAAGGGCAAGATTATTCCGAGCACCAAACACAAGAGGTAAATAGTTGATTGTTCTTATAATAAAGTAAAATAACATCTATTATAAATATATAGATATATTTTTTTAAAGTAATTTTACAATCAAATCCCATACAAAATATATATTAACCAAATACAAGAAACTGATTTTTTTCAACCATAATTTTAACCGCAGTTTTAACCAAACACATCAAATTTTAAAACAAACCTCACAAAAAACACTTTTTATTAAACTACTTTTTTTAAACCACAACCACACAAAAACAACCACAATACGAAACAGACTCTACAACTCTCACACTCTCCCAGACTCCCTTTCTCCCTTTTCCCCTTTTCCCAGCAAATTAAAAAATCACACTCCCCCGATCCAAGGTTCTCTGTCAACTATTCAAGCAATAGCGATCGAGTCTGATGGAATGCTTGTTAGTTGTTACCATCGTTAAGTATATTCATCTCGTTTTAGTTGCTTTACCATGCAGTGTGCAAATCGAGTCTGATGGAATGCTTGTTACCATCGCTACTGCTAGCCTTCGAGGTTAGTCTTGATCCCTATTTATCTCTACTCCAAAGAAGTTTCTGCTACGATGTTCTTCTAGCTAATTGTTCCAGTGTGATTTTGCAATCGAGTCGTATCTACATTTACAATACTATGGAGTTTATTGAAGATTTAAGCATAGGATTTTGATAGTCTGCTCTTGGCAACACACCATTTGGTAAAATCATAGCAATCTCTGTTCACCATGGATTGTGATCTTGCTGCTTTGTTATTTGGCCACACCCTGTCAGGATATTTACATTTATTTGAATCAAACTTCACCTTAATCCATCGCTATTGTAACCAAGAACGTGTAAAATTGCTTGATATTTGAATTTGTGCTTATCTAGCATATATCGTGTCCAAAGTATCAAGGTTCTCTATCAACTATTCAGTTGCTTTCTTGGTTGGTCATTTAATTATTTGTAACCATTAGCTTCTAGAGAGAAGTTTCTTAAATTGTTCTGTAATAATTATTTGAAGCATTAACTTTGCTCCTAAAACAATTCTGTATAGATGAGATATAAAGCTTTTATGCCTTTACATCTCTTCAGAGAATTACCAACTTTACAACAACTATGTCTGTGATGCTTCCTAAGCTTACATCCTATAACAAACCTGTCCTACCGTTACCTTTTTTGTGAACCTGCTACTATATTTGTAGACTTGCTCCAACACTAAACATATTGGCGTCTAAGTGATTGCTGAGACTGTTTTCCCCATTATCTATGGTTCCTTTTAATACAGTTTTATTTTTCCTATTATATATGGTTCCTTTTAATACAGTTCTATTTTCCCCATACCTGCCATGCAAATGTGTGCTGAATAGTTGATTTGCAATCACTTTTTGTTTCTATTTCTCTTGTTGATTTGTAATCTGTGCTAAATAGTTGTTTGGATATTTTACTTGCGATTTTATGATTTTTAGTTAAAAAATTTTACTTTCGATTTTACGATTTTACGATTCGAGTTTATATTATATGTTCCATGTCGTATCAAAAAAACGTTTTTGACAACCTTGATTACACATATGAACATGGAAGGGTGGGCAATTGCATCTGTCCAATATATATATATATATATATAAACCATAAACAAGTGTGGAAGGGTAGACTCACATGTCTAGCTTTTTTACTTTTATTTTTTAAAATATATGGACAAAACATTATTCACCCTATTTTTTAAAATAAATAGATGATGTGTTGTTAATTTGTTAAGATTTTGGCAAGTTAGGGTGTGAGTTTTAAGATCTAATTTCTTTCTTTTTTTTAATCTTAAAACACCCAAGAAAAATGCTAAGAACCTCATCAAACCTACTTTCAACTTCAAAACCTTTACATGATCAAAGACAACAGTTTGAAGTATGGATGAAAAAAATATTTTTTTGTATATAAACTTTTTTTTATTCATGTATTTTTTAGTTTGAACAAAAATATTTTTGTATCGGCACCATAGTTTTTTAATAAAAGGAAATGTTTTTAAAAGATAAAGTAAGAAAAAATAGTAAACATTGGAAGTTGTCATCGTGTAAGCCTAAGAGGTTGGGCTTGCGTGTGAAGCTCTACAAGGCTAGGCCCGTGCTTCTAGATCTCTTTTTTTTTTTTCTATTTAATAAGGTGGTGAAACGTTACGTGTTGTATTTTTAAAAAAAATAGATTATGCATCTTATCTATTAGAAATTTTGGTTGCTGAAAAATCTAGTTTCGAGTTTTAGAACCTCTAAAACTTATTTTTCAATTATTTTTTATCTGAAAACACAAAAAAAATAAATCATAAGAACCTTACCAAAACCATTTGCAACCTAAAAGTACCCTTAAATCTATCAAAAATCCCAAAATTAGATCAAACCAAATAAGATTTCTTCGGCTTTGATTTTTGATGACATGAATGGTAAAAAAACACTTAAGAGCTTTTATTGTCAAATAGAACTTATTGACACTAAAATTAAATTTTTTATAGCCATAATGTGGCAACATGACCTATTTTCTCTCTCATCTTTTATTTTTGGATGACCCTGTTTCTCATCTCAAGTTTCAAAGAATGAAAATATAAAACAAATGAAGTTTAGGAGTGAAACATGAAACCCTAAAAACCAGGATTAAGAATGAAAAATTAAAACTTTAAGGACCAAGTTGTAGTTTTCATGAAAAAGGATTTTATATATATATAAATTTGGTTCTTGTGATTTAACTTACTTTAAATTGATAAAACTAAATTAATTTTTTTTTTCAAAATCAAACATCGATTTAATTCCAAGATGTTTTTTTAACATTGTGAATAAGATGTGGTATGTGAATAAAAAGAACAAGGACCAAAAATATGAAAGATTAAAAAAATAAAGGGGGTGAAATTAAAAAATAATTCTAATTTTATAAATTTAAATAAAACAAATAGTAATAAAAAAATACGAACCAAATCTGAAAAAGATATTAAATTGAGGGGCTATTTTGAATTTTTAAAAGAAAAAACACAAAAATCAAGAAAAAAAATCACCAAAATCAAAACAGAAATCCATTAGCCCCATGTTTCTCCTTATAACAAAGGAGATTTTAAGATGAATCAAACATCACTCTAAAAGGTAATAGTTGATCATTGTAAATATCTTTAAATCAATATGATATTAGTTAAAAAAAACCTTAAAAAAATAGTAGAAAAACCTTAAAAAAAAAAGTTTGGTAAATTGTGTGTAGATCAAGGTTGTCAAAAACATATTTTTTATATGACACAAAAAATATAAAATAAACTCGAATCGTGAAAATGGATCGTGAAATCATAAAATTATGAAGAATTTTTTCAAGAGAAGTCTATTGTCCTAAATTCAAAGAAGATGATACAAACAAAACAATGTTCTGGAAAGGAACAAACATTACCAGTAATGCTTTCATAATCACAAAGACACCATAACACAATCCCACGCAAATTAAAAGAAAGTCAATACAAACAAAACAATGTTCTGGAAGGAAACAGGCATTACCAGTAATGCTTTCATGGACATGGACATTGGTGACCAATTCCTTCACACTCAAAGATTTGCACAACACTGTTGTAAAATTCATAATGTTCAATCACCAAATAGTTTACAAACATGCAAAGAAAAAAAAATCACATCAAAACCCACAAACCACACTTATCAAGAAAATCCAAATTCATCTCAAATCAGTCTATATATTGATTTTGCAAAAGAAATTATCTTAAGAAAAATTGGTCTCATTTCACAAGTTCGATTACCAAAACTTTGCTTTTACTATAATGACACCTAACCTAGCAATAATAACTACTACAATTTGCTCCAACAAGAGTTCAAACATTCTAACAGCCTAACAAATTATATAGACCGACCTTTAGCTATGAGAATACTCAAGAAATTGGTAAAAGCTAAACTAACATCTGAAATATTCTTTTCATTTGGGGTTTCAATCTATATTCAGTGTTGTCTTTGGGGTTGTTGCTTTCCAACTAGCAAGCTAAAGCTAAGCTTAACATATATGAGGACAAAGTGATAGTATTCTTACACGGTTTCACCATTATCTTCTAGACTTCCATAAACAAATGCACCGACAAGAAAAAAAAAACAAAAATCAAAACTTGAAAAGAACCCATCATTTTTTTAAGTATGTTAAAAAATGATAGTTCTGACCTGCAAAGTGAGCTCTAAAAACTGGAAACTTATGATCATGCTCAAAAAAAAAAAACTAGTCTTAGCAATTAGCACCCGCATAGTAGAGGGGAAGAAGCAGGACATTCTTAGGAAGATAGTTTTAGAATGAAGCTTGCTTGGCATGAACTAAGGTTGAAATAGGAGATGCCACGTTGTACGCAAGGATCTCAAGACCGCACACTCATCTTTAAAGAAGCAAATTATTGAGTTGGAAAGGAAGCTCGATATCTATTATGTGAGACTGCCTTCATTGATTCAACCAATCTTATTAAACAACCTATTTCAACAACTTATTATTGTACACAAATCGGTTGTTGTTTGAGTTTTGCCTATGCAGAGACAAAACTTGGTGGGTTGTGGAGGGAGAGCAATAGAGCATGCTTGAAGAACCCTTTAGATTTGAGAAAGGGGAAAGGGGAGAGTGATGGTGTGATGGGGAGGGGAGACAAAGTCAGTTAATTATTTTTTTCACTTTTTATCAAACTCGTTAACTCGGTCTGTTTTTACCGAGTTGATTGAGTTTGGTCGAATTTGACCTTTTTCGAGTTTTTCACCCGATTTTACACGTTATATATGAGTTGACTCGTAAAATCATATAATTTTACAAGTCAACTCGCAATTTTAACAACATTGATTTAGATACACAATAACTTCAAGAGGAGAAGAGCAATTTTGTTATTAAACAATTACGTTATGTGTGTAGGTGCAGGTGAGGAGATTTAGTTTTTTTTTTAAATATAATTACACTTATAATTGCAATTGCAATTATAATTTAATGTAGTGTGCGTTTGTTTTCTGTAAAGTGGTTTATGGGAAAGCACTTTTCAAATTTTTCTGTGTTTGTTTACTATTAAAAAAGTTGGTCAAAGGAAAACACTTTCTGATCAACGAAAAATATTTTCCTGTCAAAGAAAAATTTGACTTGATTTACATGAAAGTGTTTTATTTTTATTTTGGGTAGAAAACACTTTTAAAAAGTTGTGAAATTTTTTGAAATATCATATTATTTGTTGTTATGTCAAATTTTTTCCTCAAACTTTTAATTGCTATATATTTTGTTTTTCAATTTCATCTCTTAAAATTTGATTTTTATATTAACTTTGGTCTTTATTTTTATGATTGTTATTTACTTTTCTCTTATTTTTTTTTAATTGAAATTTTTATCTATCAAATTTGGTCCTCATTCTTTTGATTATTACTTATTTTATTTAAAATAATTTCAGTTTCTTTATTTGTTAAATTTGATTGCTATTATTTTAATTATTATTTATTTTATTTAAGATAATTTATTAAATTAGATTTTTTCCAATTTCATTTTCATTCAACTTTTTAATTTATAAGATTTGTTTCTTATTATTTTAATAAATGATTAGTACTTGAAAGTGCATATTTATCAAGGTCTTATTTCATCATTTTGCATTTGAAGTATCAATAACTCCTTAACTAAAGCATGTTTTATAATAACAAGTCTGATACTATAAAATGCCTTAATATATGGTAAATGTTCATCTTAAATGCAGGCCTATCACATAAATCAAAGGATTGATTGATGAATTCAACTACTGAAATTGTAAAGGTAAAGAGAGGGTGAAGTTTAAAAAAGAGACGTTGGTGCGGTTCAAACTGGAACACTGTTTGGTAATTGGGTCATATCTCGAGTTCTAGATGTCTAAATGACCTCAAAGTTTTACACATATTAGGTAAGACATAGGCCTACAACTTTCATGTGGACTCCAAGATCTAAAAAGGCCATTTTTAAGTCCAAACTATAGCAATAATAGAGAAGTCTGAAACTGTCTTGCAAGTCAAACATTGTGTCGCACTCGACATCGCGACAGCCCACAAAATTATCCTCGATTAATGGAAAAAAAAAAAAAGATTTCTGGCATCTGGTTCTTTTAGGGGAAAATATCTTGTTTGAGGAGTCACCACCTAGTATTATGGTCACTAGGAACCCTAACTGGTCAACAGAGATTCTATAGTTCGGGACCGGTTACGTAAAAGGAAAGATATTATCACCCTTAAATGTTCTGCCTAAGACAAACTGCATTGTTGTTTTTGTCTTAAATTGCTAATTTTTTATTGGTTTACGTTTTGATGATTTATTCATAATATTCCTGACTCTGGCATTAGTGAATATTCGAGCTTGAATAATTCCAACTCTAGCGTTGGTAGAAATTCGTAGCTACGAAAATAAAAATTAGATCAATATTTTTTTTATTTCCTACTCTAGCGCCAGTGAATAAATAAATAAAAATAAATTTATTTTTACGCATGCACGCGTTTTTTTATTTTTCTAGCTAAATAAAATAAAAATACAATGAATAAAAATAATATAAATTTAAACCGGTATTTTTATTTTAGATTCTGGCATTAGTGAATAAACCAATAAATTTATATTATTTTTATTCATGCATACACATTTTTTTATTTTTTTGGGGCTGGGCCCAGCTCTGCCCACATGGGCTGGGCTAGACCCAGCCAGCCCATCCCGGTCACTGGCTCAAGCCAGTGACCCGGTTGGGAAAAAAAATGAAAGAAAGCAGGAAATGAATTACAATCCAAAGTAAACAGTAACCGGTGAATTAAAATAAAAAGCGGGGAAAGAGAGGATTACTTACCTAGTAGCTGCACTTGAAGATATAATGACAGTAATGGAGGGCCGGCCGGTTAATGTTACTTTCTCCTCCTGCGTTTGGTTTGTTCCTTTTTCTGGTCTTCTTTCTCTCTGCCTTCTTTTTTGATTTCTAGTTTCCTTCTCCTTCTGTCCCTCTCTATATCACTTCTCTCTCTGTCCTCTGCTTCTTCCTCTTCGTCTTCCTTCCTCTGTCTTTGGTTCTACCACATTCTCGGTGTCGTCTTTTTTATTCTGCTGCCTCTAGTTCTGGAGGCTGGTTGCTGAAGACTGTGAAGACGATGGTCAAGGCCGGTTCTCGTCTCTACGCTTTCGTTCGATGGGCTGAGTTTGCGTCTCCTTTGCTCCTGGTTTTAGATTTTGTCACCTTCAGTTCTGAGATGAAGGGACAAAGACGATGGTGGTGTTGTCCTTGCCTCTGCGTCGTTCCTCTGCTTTTCTCTCTAGTTTCTCTTCTGCTCAGGACGAAGGAGATGGTGATAAAAGCATGACGTTCTGCCGGTTAAACGTGAGCTCCCTCTGGTTTTTCTCTGTTTTTTTAGTTTCTTTTTCCTTTGTTTTCTTCTTCCTATCCTCGGTTCTGCCCTTTCGTGTCTCTCCCTCTCAGCCTCTCGGTTCTGTCTTTTTTTCCTCAGTTTTTCTTCCTCCTGTTCGTTGCTTTTTTTCTTTAACCTCCTTTGTTTCCTTGAGAAGAAATAGAGGAACGAAGGTCTGTTTTTTTCCTTTTCTTCCCCCCTCTCCTGGGTTTTTTCGTGTCCTTTCCAGTCTCCCTCCCCTTGTGGCCTTTCGTTCTCTGGCTTTTATAGCCAGAGAACAATGTCGTTTCATCCATTGATTGTAGGTGTAATGGTGGCGGCGGGTGGCTGAACGGTTGAGGAAGATGAATAGTGTCTAGAAACGACACCGTTTGTTTAATGGTTATTTTAATTTTGGCCCATGAAGTTTTAAAAGTTTTGTAATTAAGGCCCTGATTTAAACTGTAATTGGCCCCCTGCATTTGCACGCAAGTTCCAATGTAGTCCTTGAATTTTAATTTTGCAATTTTGACCCTAAACTTTAATATTTCTTCAATTAAGTCCTTGAATAAGTTAATTCCAAGCTCAATTAAATCTAAAGCTTATCAATTCTCCGATTAAACCCTTAATTGGATTAATTAAATTAATTCAAAGCTCAATTAAATCTCAAAACTTATCAGTTCTCCAATTAAGCCCTTGATTTGATTAATTAAACTAGTCAAGAGTTTAATTAAATCTTTAAACTTCCAATCATGTTTCCTTTAACCCAAATTTTAATTCATTCTTCATTTATTTTATTTTACTTGTTTTTTTTTCATCATTATCATCATTTTTTTTATCCTTTTCAGTAAATAAAATAATAATAATAATTAAAATAAAATGGTCAAAAATTAGGTTATGACACACTGTTCAGCCCATATCTCGAGTTTTAGAAATCTGAATGACCTCCATTTTTTTTCCTGGAAAGCTAAGACAATTTCCTATAACTTTTATAAGTATAGGTGGACTCAGTTCTGATGCTAGCAAAGACGTTTTATTCAGACAAGAAGATAAGGATTTTCATCAAGTCAAGAGTTGGTCACCCACTCAACAATTAGTCATCAAATCAATAGTTCCAAATTTTAGCCTATAAAAGGAGGCATTTGCCATGTATTTGGGGGCTTGGTTGTTCAGATCAAGAGCTTGCTCTTGCTCTCTCTCTTTATATATTTTTTGTAATTTTTAAGTTTTGCTTTTATTAATATCTTATTTATACTTTTCATTTCCTCTCCTTTACTTAGTTAACATGTATCTTATTTATGTTCTTGTTTTGTTTATTTATGTTTCTCTTCTTCATTATGTTTAGCTAAGTTTATTATGTCAAGGTGAAAAGGTTATACTAATAGTGTAAGAATAAGTATGGTGTAAACTCAACATGGATCTTAATGTTTAATATTAACATGTCTTATCTTTTTATCTTACTAATTCTTAATACCTTGCTTGTTAAATGATTAATCTAGATTTATGTTGTATAACACTTGGTACAATAAATGCTTGACACTCTCATAGCCCAACCGTATGGTATTACCTACACCTGTGCTATGAAAGGAACTTGATTTATTGTTAACATAAGTTAGCATCATGAATTCCTGACAACATTTAAAAGTTTGGTGTTGCGTAAATAAGATAATTAATATGATCATGTTAACAATTTATAATGAGCTATTAATGACAAATCATCCGATTGGAACCTCCTTTGTGTGTGGTTTCCAGTTGAGTAATAAGAGTTTATACTATACTTGTTTGAAATACCATTAGTGGATCCTCTAACCTTAACATTTGTTCTTATAATTGTGTAATCCTTACATTAATCTTCCATCTCAAAGTTCTCATCAACTTCTTCTTCTTTATTATCATTATTGTTGTTGTTGTTGTTGTTGTTGTTGTTGTTGTATTATTATTATTATTTATAATTTATAAAATTAATCTCCTTGTTGTTCGACCTCGATCTTGCCATTAATAAGTTATTTATTACTTCGACACTCCTGCATTTGAAAAAAGACATTAATTTTTTGGTCATGTCAATAAACTTGAAAAAAAAAATTCATAAGTTATTTTCCAGTTTATTTTTCATAACATAATTAAATATTAAAAAATATTATTTAATTTATTTTTTATGATACTATTAAATATTAAAAAATAATTTATTTTTCTAAAATTGACTTTCTAATCATACTACTTTGAAATAAAAAATTATTTTCCTGAAACAAACGGCGTATTGTAATTATAAATATGTAATTGAAATGTAAGAGTTTTCCTCGTCAAAACTCAAAGAGTCAAGACCAACAACGCTAGGTAGGTCCCCTCCAAAGAGTGTCCAAAAAGGACCAAAATACTTTCTTTCTCCTCACTGACATCTCTTGCCATGGCAAACACCACATGGCTTCTCTACTACTTAACTCGCCGCCGATTCTCACCTTCTTTCCGGTCATTCTTCTTCATCCCCACATCCTTAGCTCTTTTTACTTCTCTCTTCATTCTCTTTTACATTTCCACTACCTCCACTCTCTTCTTTTCCAATCAACAACCTTCCATACCTCACCTAAACCAACCACTTTTATCTGGCTCATCATCCATGCCTCAAATTAACATCAGCAATAATACTCAAAACCCTTTTGATCATCTCTCCAATGTCAATCGCTTGAATGAGAATGGCAGAGATGGGAGGGAAAGTCAACGGTCTTTACGGCCTCAATTTGGCTCCTCTGATGGTAAGTCTTCTTTGAAGCAGTGTTTTTGTTTTGAAACTTGTTTGTTGATTTGAATTTCCTTTAGGGGCTGGGATTATTTAGAATTAACTTATTTGATTGTTGAAGAAGGGTATGCGAAGTTTTAATGGCTTATAGTTAACTGAATTGTACTTTAATTATCAAAAGAAATGAAAAAAAATTTCAAGTTCAAAGCTTGTAGCCTTAAAGGATCGACTTGATTGACAGAAGAGAATCATATGCATTAATCAAAGTCTTCCTCATTATAATTGTCAAGTGGGATAATTAGTTCTGCTAAAACATTGAGAGCTGGGATTTTTTTTATTGAAATTTAGCTTTATGATTCTTATGATGTGAGACAATATTCCTAGTGCATTTCTTGAGTGGAATCTAACAGAAATGGCGACCCTTTTTGAGAATTAGAATTTAATGTGACTCTACTCCATAAAAAAATGTATTCTTTTTTTGGTTCTAAGAGCTTATTATATATTCAATGTCTTTAGACAATTCCTAATGCCAGGTAGAAAATGAAATGTCCTGCATTTGATTAGGTTCCTTATTTGTTACTAGTATTAGGTGACAATAATCTACCCTCAAGACCACAACTTCCTCTGATGTTGTTAAGTCACTTGAGGCTTTTCTAATTCTGCTGAGTTTTATCCTAAAAGAGCATTCTTTTTTTCTCTTTCGTTTGTTCTCTAAGGAGGTAAGGCCCTAGTAGATTTGAGCTTCATCATGTGTAAAATACAAGAGGTAACTCAGAAACCAATCCCCTGATTATGCTCCTTCCTGCAATCTATGGGCATCCGGATGCCCTTTTTTTTGCAAGCAAAAGCATATATAACAATGATGGAACATAAAATTTTTTAATATTCAAGACATGTTAAATATCTATGCAGACCTTTTTTTGATAGCTGATCCATGCGAACCTCTTGAAGCCTTCTTCGTTTCATCTTATGGAGTCGTATAGAGCGTAGGTAGCCCAATTCGAAAATTTACCACTGCCCATCTTCTTTTTTATGGTGTCAATTTTGTTTTGGTCATAAAAATAAAACTGATGGTGGGAGTTAATTTCTAGTATCGAGTTGTTTAAGCAACCAAAACCTATGAGCAGACTTGAACACTAAGGGGATTCATTATGATTCAGGCACCAGTATTTTTTCTTTCAAACTTGCACTTCGTTTTACATGATAATGTCACTAGTTGGACCTGCAGTTTTTCATAAGCTTGGTAAATTAGAAGTTAGAAAGAATTTTGGAACCTAATTTGTAGATGGAGTTTCCAATTTGGTTTATAACTGCTTGGGCTCTTAAATTGTAAAGGCTTTTCTGTGGTTCAACCTCATTATTTATTATCTAGGAGGTCAAACAACTTGATATGGGTTGGGTTGGGTTAATGGGAAGTTTGAAGATTGTTGAGTTGGTCTCTATGAAGTTCTATTTCTTAACTTCAGGATCTGGAAAATGCTGGTTTCTATTGTTCAGGAATCTATGTGAACAACGAGCTGTTCCATGATAAAGATATCTTTCTGGAAGACTATAAACAAATGAATAGGAGCTTTAAGATATATGTTTATCCTCACAGGCGAAATGACCCGTTTGCAAATGTACTTTTGCCGGTTGATTTTGAACCTGGGGGCAATTATGCCAGTGAAAGTTACTTTAAGAAGGCTCTTATGCAAAGTCATTTCATCACAAAAGATCCAGCAAAGGCAGACCTTTTCTTTCTTCCCTTCTCAATTACAAGGTTGCGGCATGACCGTAGAGTTGGTGTAGGAGGTATCCAAGATTTCATCAGAGATTACATCTTAAATATAAGTCGGAAGTACCCATTTTGGAATAGGACAGGTGGAGCTGATCATTTCTATGCTGCTTGTCATTCGATTGGGCGGTCAGCAATGGAGAAGTCAGAGGAAGTAAAATTTAATGCCATTCAAGTGGTCTGCTCTTCAAGCTATTTCCTTTCTGGATACATTGCTCACAAAGATGTCTCCCTGCCACAGATTTGGCCTAGACAAGGAGATCCTCCTAATCTTGCATCGTTAAAAAGGTGAAACATAAGCTTTATTCTGGTTGCCTGCTACTGGTTTAAAAAGTATGCATGGACTAGTTGTAGTTGTGAAATTGCTCTTTAGCTAGCAAAGCATGCATGGGAATCTGTATTTCAATTGCAAAAGTACATTGGTGCGATATAATTGCTAGGGTTCTTTCCCCGGATGTCACCTAAGTCAGGTTGTGAAATGTGATTACAGGAAGAAACTTGCTTTCTTTGCTGGATCAATCAACTCCCCTGTCCGTGAGAGGCTTCTTCATTCTTGGAGAAATGACTCTGAAATCTTTGCCCACTTTGGTCGGCTCGCAACACCTTATGCTGATGAGCTACTTGGAAGCAAATTCTGCCTCCATGTCAAAGGCTTTGAAGTAAACACAGCTCGTATTGCAGACTCACTATATTATGGTTGTGTTCCAGTTATCATTGCCAACCACTATGATCTTCCATTTGCAGACATTCTGAATTGGAAGAGCTTCTCAGTTGTTGTTGCTACTTTAGATATTCCATTGCTTAAGAAAATTCTTAAAGGAATAAGTTCTGACCAATATCTGATGTTTCAAAAAAAGGTACTGGAGGTGCGAAAACATTTCCAGTGGCATCACCCTCCAGTTGATTATGATGCGTTTTACATGGTGATGTATGAACTGTGGCTTCGACGGACTTCTGTGAGGGTCTCATTGCCAGTGTCTAAGAACCCTAATCATTGATTAAACATTTCTTCGACAGTGTTTCAGCAGCTCCCATGGCATTGAGAATTTGTATACATGTCCAATTTCCTTAATTGCTAGTGAAGCTTGCATGATTTTTCATGACTTCCTGCAAAATTCGTAGCATACTTCATAATGTATAAAAGAATCCCTTGTGTCTACCGCATCTGCTCTTTCAAAATTCAACCTGCATTTTTTTGTATAGCTGACCAACTCCATGATCACAACATCAGCAACTTAACAGCTTAATTATTATCCACATCAAACTTACAGCTACATGGTTAATTGAAGAAAAGAAAGCTGAATTCAAGGACTAAATTAAACCCAGTTTATAGACTTCCTCTAATATAATTTTTATCTTCACTTTGTTCACATGAAATTAATGTGTGTGTGTGTTAAACAAACACCTGACATAGTTTTTCTTCCTTGACAATAGAAGAATATCATCAAACCTGGATATATGATTACGTCTATCAATAATTAAATTAAATCAAAATTAAAGGAAATTTAAAGAGATGGGAAAACACTGTTTATACACTCAACAATGTTTTCCTTTCTTTTTGTCAAATAAGTTTTTTAATCTGGTCATCAAATTTTTTATTTAATTTATCTTTTTATATTATGTTGATTTAGATTGTGCTTATAATATCTCTCTCTTTACTTTCTGTAGGATTATTATGATATCAAAAAAGATATTCTAATATTAGTTTAATGCTCATTTTAGTGAAAAAAAAAAAAGAGAGTATGGTTTTACAGCTTGCGGAAAAATAAAAATACAGGGAACGTAGAAATACAGGGTTTTTTTCTCGTTTTATTACATTGTTCATGAGATGTCTTTTCTAAATTTTTTTTTTGCAAAACTTTTTCATTTTCATTTTTATTTTTGGTCCATTTAGAGTGAAACTTCTATGTTTATTCATATTTGAGTAGTTGAGAATGAAAATTTTCTTGACCTTTGAATTTTTTTTATTCTTGGAATGTCATCAACCAACCAGTTTAAAATTTTTTTCCTGCAAAACTTCTATGTTCCTATTGATGAGAGATAATATAAAAAAAAATAGATGGAGGTTCAGAAATTTTTTATTTTGCTTAAGTTTGTGTTTTTGAACTAATTTAATATTGTTTTGAGTTGAGAAATTAGTCTATTGAAATTCTAAAATTATTTATTCAATGTTTTTAAATAAAAATATGTTAAAAAATAATTTTATATATCCAAAAACCCCTACTTGATTTTTTAACCATCTCTTTAATGGTTAGAATCTGAACAAATAAATAACATGTTTGCTTTATTTTTTAAAATAAATAAAAAAATAAACAACATGTTATCTGTCCTTGCAAAATAAAAAAATCATGTGTGCAGACCACATCTTCTTGGTCCAGGTGTCTAGCCCTTTTCTATGGTTTTTTTTTCTATTTTTTTTATTTTTATTGAAGTACACTAAAAAAAATTATAGGTACGGCATTTAAATTATTATTAAATTTTTTCATGATTCTTAAATAATATTATAAATTTTTACAGGAATGTTAACACTTTGTTTTCCAATTAATATGTACCTGATATGCAAAAATAAAATATGAGAAATTGATCGTTAATATTTAATGAAAATAATATTATTTTTTTACTTTCAATTTTTTTATGATTTTTTTACATAATTGTATCATATTTATTAAAAAAAATTTAATCTCATATAAAATATTGAGACATTATTTTAATATTTAAAAAACTTCATTTTAAGATCATGATGGTTTTTATTTAAAAAACAATGCTTATAATAAATAAAAATATATGTTGTCTTTAAAACAATAAAGAGATAAATAAAGAAATAAAGTTTAGATTGAAGAAAATATATTTTTATATTTTTGTTTATATATATATATATATTTATTTATTTATTTATATTTGATTAAATAAAAAAATGGAATCCAAAAATAAAACTACTAAACCCGGTAATTGTTATGACCTAACTTTATGGGTTTGAGTGGATTAGTCTAAATTGATCTGAGTTTATTCAAAACGTTGTTGTTTCCAGTTTTGTTTTTATATACAAAAATAAGGTTGTTTTATATGTTTTTTTTAAATAGTCAGGTTAACCAAGTTGTGGATGCATCCACCATATTAGATGGGCAATACCAAGTCAATTTCCACCTAATTTACTTTAAAACTAAGCCTGATTTGGATTAGAGTTGATTATTTTCGGTTCGGTTTGGTTTTTATCTAAAAAATAAATAAATTGAATTTAATAAAAAAACAAAACCGAACCGAAATTGGTTCGAACCGAAGCTAGTTCAAACTGGTTTCAGTTCGGTTATTTTAGAGGAAAAATTGAAACCCAACCAATTGGCTCAATTTTTTTTGTTTGGCTCAGTTTGTTTCGGTTTGACTCGGTTTTTTCGGTTTGACTTGATTTTTTTCCGGTTTGGATCGGTTATTAAATTTGATTTTTCAGTTTCATGCTTATGAAACCGAAACCAAATCGAATCGAATCAAATCGGTCGGTTTTTCTAAATATTCTAATCGATTTAATCGTTTTTTTTATGATTTAATTTTTTTAGTTAACTTTTTTTCTAGTTTTATTAATTTAATTAATTTTTTATTTTTTTCACTTGCTCCTAATTTGGATACCGGTTCGATGGTCACCATTTACCCAACAAGCTTAGTTAGGTTTAATTTTTTCGGAAGACTTCCTTGCGGTAGTGTTCGAGCAGCTGACTAATATGATACTAACCTATACAATAGTTTCAAATAAACTAAAATATTTGGGATTTTTAAATAGCGGTTGATATTGTTCAATCACCATTTCCATATAAACAAATCATTATTTTCCCATTAACAAACTAATGCAAATTGTATTCAACTTGCAAAAATATATTTTCATCCTCTCTTTTTTGTATTATTTAATCTTTATAGTTTTAGATTTTTATATTTTGATCCTAGAATTTTAATTTTTATATTTTAATCCCTTGATATTGAGAGATAAGAGACAAAATCATTGAGGGAAAAAAAAAGTTATGGTCTATGAAAAAAATAATTTTAGTAACAGTAAATTTGTTTTGCGAAGAAAGTTCCGTGAAGTTGATTTGAAACTTAAATATTTTCAAAAAGAAATTACCCAAGAGGATTTTTTTTATTTGATTTTATTCGAGTTTTTTGACAGATTAGAAGGTATTTTGATATTGTAAATAGGATAATTGAGAATCAATAAAGTGTTGGTCTAGCGGTTAAGGCACTGCTATATCCCTGTAAGGGTGAGAATACAAGTTTAATCCCTAGAAAACGCACTTATTGGGAGGGGCAACCACGAACTCTGAACGAGACTAGTCTCACCCTTTAAAATGATGTAAGGATACCCAGATAAAAAAAAAAAAAAGGATAATTGAGGTTATTAAGATGTTTTTTCAGGTGTTTTTAAATGAAAATAAATTGAATTTTGAGCTTTTTTAGTTCAGATATCCAGGATCCCACTTTTCCAACCACCAAAGGTGATTATGGATGACAATTGATGATTTGATATTTAGAGGTTAGGTTTTATACTATCTATAACCAAACCCCAATATAAAATTACTATCCTAATCTAACTCGAACTGATTAGATATGAAATTTTTATACCCAATCTGATCAGATTTAGTAGTGTCTATAAATCAGGTTTTGTTCTTTCCTTAACCAAATCCCAAATTAAAATTATTATCCTAACATGATCCGAATCTAATTGAGTATGAATTTTCATATCCAATTCACTTGGATTTCAAGTATTTATAATCTGACTTTAATCAAACTCAATCCGAATCTGAGTATATAGATTTTTGATAACCAATGTAATCAGATTTAAAATATTCATAACCCAACTCCAACTAAACCCTACATGAAACTGAATATTATTAAGCAAATCATATAATAATATTTGTCTTGGGTTTCGCTGGATATTGATTGAGGGTTAAGCTATTCAGCATTTAAAGCAACGTTCCCCTCCCCTGTCTCCACTCAATTTCAATTCTTAAAAACTAACCATTTGTTCTTGCGTTTGATTACTTGTAGTTGCAATCTGAAATGGAGAATATATATATATATATATATATATATATATATATATATATATATATATATATATATAAAGAGCTCATGCTTTTCACTGAAGCTCGATAACATATACTCTTTGCGTCAATGCTTGATTTGGTTGCTAGCAGAATTCTTCGAGAAACAAAGAAATATGCAGATGTGGCTCACTGTTTCTAAAATAAATTGCATCCTTGGAAAAACTAGAGACGATTCCCACATAAACCGAATTCAGGACAAAGCTCCTTGTCTCTTAATATCATCCTTTCTGTTGCCTGGTTTTTTCTAATTACTGGCGTGCCCACTACATGCTCATCTGCATAGAAGTAGAAAGTGTTGTCGGTTCTAATATTTAAATTGGCAAAAAATAGAATACATCACGTAAAGTATAAAGAAGATTGAATCTCATCTCTGTCACTAAAAATTTACATGTTAAGGTTTTAAATTTATTTATTAAAAATTATTAATTCGAGTATCATATATCTTAGAATCACTAAAAATTTATATAATTATTATTTTTAAAGCTCGTAAAATTAATTAAAATATGTATAAACTAACCTGAACATCTATATTAATAAAATAATAAAATAATAATAAAACAGATGGGAGAAAGTGCAAAGCCTACTTTATCAGCGTCCAATCGTTGTACAGACAATATAACAGTCCAAAAAAAATCTAAAATTAATTTATAGTTTCCATCTCACAAAACCAAAAAAAACATTCAAAAATTAATTTACAAAACAACCTTAATTAAATCGATAAATCTAGAAGAAGACAAGAATAAAAAATTCAGATACAGCCTTACTTTAAACAGATCCTATGTTATTATCGAAGAAATCGAGACCGAAGAAAAAGGGAGTGAGGAAGACAGAAAGAGATGGGGTCATTTATTATAAAACAAAAACTACTGTCGCCGAGGGAAGTGATGGCCGGAAAAGAGAGCCCTCATCTTCTTTATATATTTAAAGCGTGTTTCAAAAACGTTTATATAAAATTTTGAATTTTTTCTTTTTACTTGAAATTAATATTATTTTAGTATTTTAAAATTATTTTAATATATTAATATTAAAAATAATTTTTAAAAAATAAAAAAAATATTATTTTAATTTATTTAAAAAAATTACTTTAAAAAAAATCATTACTATATTTCGATACACGTTTTTAATATCTAGTGTAAATATTATTTTCTTTAATTTTAAGATATTAATGAATTTCATGTTGGGTTTTTAATAGGATCGAGCAGCATCTAAATCTTTTTATTTTTAGATTTTACCTTAACTTAATTAGGTTAAAAATATTTTTATCTTTTCTTGTCGGTTTTAGGTTAGTATCTATAAGGTTTGGATGAAATTAATTGCACATAGACAACGTTTCATCCATTTATTTTAAAAAACAATAGCCTCATCTACTTCAGTTAAAAATACGATGCTAGCTAGATACACAGACCAGGCTTTCCAAACCTAGTTGCTCTTTCGTTTTTTATATGCCAAGTGTGCGGGCCTTGCAGCTAATTCCAGGCAAACCTAGCCTCTATTGGCTTTTTATCTTTGTTTTTTTTTTTTTTTTTTTTTAATTTTTTTATATCTTAAAGATAAAATTATGTTTAAATAAATAATTACAATAAGGTTTCAAAAATCATTCAATTATATTACATTTTAAAATACAATTAAAAATTTTATGGTTATATTTTTTATTTTTTAATAATTATATATGAAACAATATGTATAATTTTTCAAAACATTACGCAATGAGATTAAAATATATATTTTATTATTTAATTTTTATATTATTTTCTCAAATTAATTATTTTTTAAAATTTTTTATATAATCACATAAAATAATTGGGATATTTTTTTTTGTTTAACAATATATGTGCAATTACTTGGCTCAACTCGGGGTCATTTATGAATTTCAATATAAAATACCTAAGAAAACAAATGATAGGTTATTAATAACTTTTTAACTAGCACTATGCTACTGGTCATATTTATTATTAAAAAAAATGGATATGCAGGCTTTTTTATCTATTTTTTTCATAAAAAATATTTAAATGTAAATTAAAAAGCTAATGCAAGCATCTAATTAAATAAATCAATATCTACTTTTATAAATAAATAGAAAAACATCATTAACAATAATTTAAAGCAAAATTACAAAAATCAAGAGATAGATGTAGATCAAGATGTTAGATCCTGCAACATAAAACATTCACTTGAGTTTGTTTATTAAAATCAAATTTTTATTTAACCAAATGATAATAGAAATATATACACAAATAAAACTGATTGAATAAAAATAAATGAGAAGAAAATATCATAAAAGACTATATATATATATATATATAATAAGTATTTTTTATATTTAAAATAAATTTCATCCAAATAAAACATAAAAAGAGAATTTATACATGAGTCATAATAATATCTTGAAAACTTAAATACACATAAAATGTTTTTTTAAAAAATTCTTTATTAAAAAAGACTAAATAAACAAAAAAAAAAAACATAGAGGGGGGATATTAATTGAAACATAAATTAAAAGGTTTATTAAAAAAAAAGACATTAAAAAAAGATATCAATTAAAATAAAAACCAAAATTAGAAATAAAAAATTTAGAAAAAAGAATGATAATCTAAGTAACACAAGCACGCTTAAAAATAAATGACTAAGATTATAACCTGATTGGGTTTAATAAGTTGGTTCTATTTTATTTAGACGATACGAAATAGATAATAATAGTAAATAGATAAAACTTTTTAGAAACAAATTAAAGATCACGATAACTTAAAAAGAAAACCTTGGAAGTAGAAAATTGATAGGGGGACGACGACTCAAGTCAACCTGAGTTGATGTGAAAAACACGTAACTTGGATTATAAAGGATAAGCTAACCCAAGATAACCCACAAAACTCCTGGTTTGAGTTATAAGATCAAGATAAACTAATAGAAAAGAAATTGAGAAAAACCCCAAAACCAATATTTAAAAAAATATTGTCAAATGATAAAATAAAAAAAGAAAATGAGTTAAGAAAAAGAATGTTGACTTGCATTAGCATTTCTAACCTGTGACTCAAGTTACTAGATTGAAAGCATCATAAATGAAAACAATCTAAAGTTCAATCTCCAACAAATCTAAAGGATGAAATCGGGAATAAAAATCAATTACATAAAATGATGTAAAATAGAAAAAAAAAGTATAATTAAAAGAATAAGGGTGAAAATCAAAATAAGAAATAAATGAGAAAGCAACCAATTTTTATTTTAAAAACTTTAACAAAAAAAAAAAACATCAAAAAAATAAAGACCTAATTGAAAAAAAAAATAATATACCATAAAATTTGATTGAATAATGAAATTGAAAACTAATAAAACTTTACCAAAAGGACCAAGAGAAAAACTTAGAAATCAAAAGAATGAAAATTGAATTGAAAAAATAATACATGATAAATTTTAATTCAATGAATAAATTGAAAAAAATAAAACTTTTATAAAAGGATCAAGAAAAAATAGAAATAAAAAGAATAAAAACTAAAATTGGAACAACGAAAACAAATAAGATCCACACACATTTTTAAAAGGAAGGGGGGGAGGAAAAGAAAAAAAGGGTCATGGTCAACAAACCACACACGTTGCCCAAAAGGCATGGGCGGCGTTTGCACGTTGACACATGCATGTCACGCGTCAATAATTTTTTAAAAAATATTTTATATTACTAAAAGATAAAAAGCCCCACCCACCTAAAATTAACAAAACAAAAAAAATAGATAAAAAGATGAAAATGCCCCTCCAAGGTAGCTTTAAAATTATTTCATCCCAATGGCATTTAAGTTTTTTACTGCTCATTAAAAAAGAAAATGACCCCAAAGCCCCTAGACAAAAGTTCTTTCTTTCCCTAAAAGTTTATTTTTCTAATTTTATTGTTAAAAAAATAATCAAAATGATCTTTTTTGCCCCCTAATGATTTTTCAAATAACACTTGTGTCCCTTTAAAAAGATCAAATACCATAATTTCTAGCCTTTATTTTTGTGTTGAGAAGGGCAAAATAAAATAAAAATAATATTGTGGATTCATTGTAGATATCAACAATATTTTTCCCACATGTCTTATAGTTTCTTTTAATGTCACTAAAATACAATAAAAATCATAAAAACAAAAGAATCAAATTTAAATTTTGTATTGAGAAGTGTATGGGGGATTTTCTACTAAATACAATGAGAAAAATTCTTTATTCATAAAGAAAATAAATTTAATGGGTAAGTTAGATTCTAACTCGGGACCTAAGTCATAAGGCCGGAACAACTCCACAAAAAGCAAATTGACAAAAATTATGATGCCCACCCAACAATTCAAATGTAGAAGGATGAAGTAAAAAAAAAAAAATCAATTAACAAAAAGGACCTTAAAAAAAACCCAACAAACCCGGGTAAGTTTGTTAAACCCAACAAGTTGGATTATACAAATGAGATAACCTAATAAAATGCAAGGTAAGAAAAAAAAATATAAAATCCAATTCTCAAACTAAACCAATGTTGAAAGACAAAATTGAAAACATATTCAATCTTAATAAACAACTAAAAAAATATCGAGTTAACCTGGACTAACCCGCTAAATCTGCCACCTAGGTTATAATATTGGGATAATCTCATAGAAAGAAAAGCAAAGAAAATCATGAAGCCTAATTTTAAACAAACTCAATATTAAAAGATGAAATTAAAAAATAAAATACATGTAAAAATGATATAAAAAAAGATTGATGTCAACATGGGTTAGCCTTTCAAATTCATGACCTAGGTAATGAGACCATAATCTTCCGATCAAAAAAGTCATGAAACCCAATTTGTTAACAAGCCCATATCGAAAGATGAAATTAAAAATAAAATTTAATCTTAAAAAAAGACCCAAAGCAAAAAAAAAATAGCAATAAAAAGAATGAAGATTAAATTTAATAAAAAAAAAATAATAGGACACCTTTATTTCTTTGATAGATCAACAAATATCGAGGAAAGGAGAAAGAAAAGAGATAGAAAAGGAAAAAAAGGTTGTTGAAGCCCACTATTCCATCGTCAACCTGTGTGACCTCACTAGAAAGGCCTCATTGCGTTGTGTTTGTCACCACCAATAGGGATGGGATTTTCACATTCGTTATATAGATACTAATACGAAACAATCCAAATAGGTGTGAGATTTTATTACTCGATCAAATTTGGGTAAAACCTGAAGGTAAGAAATTAGGTATTGGATAAGGTATGTATATCGTTACGCCCGACCTAAAATCTGAGCCAAAATGAATTTAAAGAAAATTATATTTATACCAAGCTATGTGTCAAGAAAGTACAGGGTTTCTGGTCTCCATTCCAGCTGTCGGTCTTTTCTTCTCAAATTCAGTATCTTCTTAATTTTGCTAAAATTATATATGTAACATCAAATTAAGAAAAATGTAATAATATTGATAGAATCTACACAACTATTGGAGAGCTCATCATGCCATTATATATCAAAGTAGAAGCAATGAGCTTTTATTTAGCGTGGTTTGGTGTTGAGAATTGAGTTAGGCCAAAGTTTGAGGAATTAGGGTTTAAAAGGTTAAAAATCAGAATCAAGTTCAGATCTTAAGATAAGAGTGACTATGAAAGAAGTAAAAGAGATAATATAAAGTGTTGATGGATCGAAAAACTTAGGTTCAAATGGATTTAATTTCCCTTTCTTACAAAAAGGCATGATGTTTATGATATGGTGATTGATTTTTTTCAAAACAAGGCATTTGCCTAAAAGCCTTGGGAGAGGGTGGAGGAGGTAGCACTGAGGAGGGATTGTCTTCCTTTTAGATTCCATTTTTTTTTTTTTGGTTAAAAAGGATCATCAATTTTATTTTGTGTTGACTAGTTAGGTTTGTGTTTCTACAATCCATACTCGATGGGTTTGAGGTAGGGTATGAATAGTAATTTAGGTACAAGTTTACGAGCTCATTTGTTTTCGTGGTTGCTTCTGTTTTTGAAGCCAACCATAGAAAACAAATGTTTGGTAACTAAAAACTCAATTTACTGTTCATTAACCCCATCAATTTTTGCATTGAAAATGCAGGCTCATTGAAAGCAGCACAATGTTGCTTTCAGCAATGGAGAGTGTCTCCACTGTTTACTTAAATAGTGGAGCATGTCTCTACTATTCACGTGAACAATGGAGAATGTTTTTATTATTTCGACCGGACCGGGTTCGGTCCAAAGCTAAATGCATTGAACCGGGTCCGAGCCAATAAAAAAAATTAAATTTTATTTTTAATTGTGTTTTATTAATGATGTAATATTTACAGAATTTAATCGCAATCCTAATTTTGTTCCTAATTATATTTTACCTGATATTGTTGCGTGCTTAAGAAACCAAGAAAATTATAGTTCTTATCAGATGTATTTTATACGTGATAGAATTATAAATAGTTTAATTGAATAATAAAAAAATATTTTATATAAAGTATTATTTATTTCATGATATAATTTTAAATTATTTTATAACCTCAATTTTAAAAGCATTCTTAACCAAACACATTAAACTATTTTTTTTTCAATCTTAATTTTGTAGATAAATTTTTTTCAACCAAAGCATTATATGTTAATATTAAAAATAAATAATATTTTAATATTTTAATATATTTTGAAGTAAATTTTTGTTAATAACTGATTTTTTTTAAAATTAAAAAATTAATTATTAATATTTATTTGGTGACGGAGACAAGGAGAGAGAAGGAAGTAAGTAGTCCTTTCCGAATCCGAATCCGAATCCACATCCTTCTCCCTGAGTGTCTCTTTCACAACTCTTCTCTTTCTTCTCTTCTGCCAACCCATACCAAACACCTCCCAAACAACAGCTCTTTCCCTTCTGCTAACACGAACTTTCTTTTCTATTTCTCTTCCATTTTGATTTCATTTAGTTCCGCTTCTAATCTTATATTCAACCCCTCATTACTTCATTCCCTTCCTGTACCAGAAAACCACACACTCTCACTCTCTCACTACATAAAGACAACAACTTTCCTTTCAAATCCTCTCATTTTCAACCAAACGAAACTCAATTCAATTCATGTTTGGCCCCATTCATCCAGGTCCCCGGAGAGCTTACAAGTTATTCATTAACACTTAAATCCAATCCCTTTTCTTTGTTTGGATTTGATTTCTTCGGAATTGTGTTGTTGGGGCTTGAGGAATTGTGGGATTCGGATTTTGACAGGAATTGGGAATGAATGAATGAAGATGGCGTTCAAATCCAAGATAAAATGGATTGCACTGTTTGTCTTGATACTATCAATGGTGTCTCTAGTGATTCACCTCTCCATCACAAAGCTTTCGGGGCCTTATTCACTGCAATCTACTTTAATGCCTGCCATTGGACTTAACCTCACTCCTATCTTCGACGTACAGATTTCATTTTGCGTTCCGCATTGATTTGTTTTTTTAGCATTTGTTGTGTTCTTTATTTGTTTTTTCATCTGGGTTTTTGTGGTTTTGTAGGGTGATAGAGCTGTTCGAAATAAGAGATCGTGGGGGCATGTGAAGTCTTTGAAGTCACTGCAGCCTTATGCCAACCCGAGAAGCAGTTATCCTGGTAATGGGTTTTGCTGAACTTTTCTATTTGTCTGTTTACTTTTCTGTTTCTTTTATATCCATTGAGGTTAAATTTCTTGAACTGGTTTTTATTGGAGGCGAGTGTCTTTTGGTTATTAATTAGCTGCTGTTTTGATCAGTTAAGTTTTGTAGGAGTGCATTTAAATGAACTGTGGATCGGTAAGTTGTTGAAGCTTTCTTTGAAAGTTTATGTAAATTTATTGCTTGGTTGAGGTCATTTCAAGTTGGATATGGATATGGCACCCCATTTAACCTGCTTCCGAGGGAGTAATTGACGCATCCTTTAGGGAATTTAGTGATCATTCCATTTGGTTGCGTTTCTACTTGTTGTTTCCAATTGGATGATCTTGTTTTTTGCTGAAAGTGGTTGAGTCGTAGATGTTCTTTCTTTTCTCCTTTTTTCCCCTTTATTTTTATAACAATCAATGCATGGTTGATGTGTTTAAATTAAGTACCATAGTTTTTATTTTTCTTTATTTATATTTTGGTAGGGGGTTGGGGATTCCTTACTTGGTTAGTCTGACCAATTGAATGGCAGAAAGCATGTTTTGTGCAACTCCATTATTATTATAACAATCAATGCATGGTTGATGTGTTTAAATTAAGTACCATAGTTTTTTTTGGAAAAAAACTCTACTTATCTAGTTTGATATTGATAATCCTTAAATGGGTTATATAATGTGCACCATTATGTTTATTTGCATAGTTTTGCAACGGAATCTATGTAAAAGCCTGTGAAAAATGAAGGTGGCTTATTTGTTTTAGAGTAGATTGTGGAAAATTGGTAATACAATGTGCACCATTATGTTTATTTGGATACTTTTACAGCGGAATCTATGTAAAAGCCTATGAAAATGAAGGTGGCTTATTTTTTTTAGAGTAGATTGTGGAACATGTTTGTTACATTTTTTATATTTTGGATGAAGGGAAACCCCAATCTGTTTTGTGACTTAGGTAAATTCCTGGTGCATTAAAGTTGCTCCATTCACTTGTACTGGGAAAAGTTTGGACTTACTTTCATGGGCATGGATAGATAACTCTCAAGGAAGAGTTTGCTCCTAATAAGTTTTGAATCATGACCTACCCTTATATTGATACCTCTTGCCAATCAGCCAACCCTTTGTTGTTATTTGTGGAATTATGTAACCGTTACTTCTTTACAAGACTCTATATATAATCAATATGGTGAAATGGCAGAAAAGAGCATTCTAATTATTTTGATTTCTAATAAATTGTCTTCACCAAAGCTGCAAGCTTTTTTCCCGTTTACTTTCATTTCATCACCGAGATACCTATGTACTTGGTGCACTTTTTGTCTTGCTCATTATATTATGATCTTTATGGGCTACATTTGAGAATTTCTATCCTCATTGATTTTTATTTTGCGTGCATTTTTTCTTGGGTTACAGTTCCAAATGAAATGAGCAACGGTTACATTTATGCAAAAATTTTTGGTGGATTTGAGAAGATAAGATCCTCGGTATGATTCATTTGATGTTATAAACTTGTTTTAATTTTGATTTATAATGAGAGTTCATAACATTTCTGTTAATTTTCTAGATCTGTGATCTTGTCACCATATCCAGGCTTCTAAATGCTACTCTTGTCATTCCAGAGATTCAAGAAAGTCTTCAATCAAAAGGCATTAGGTAATTTACTTTAGCTTGTTTAATGGTTAGCCATTTAACTCCTTGCACTTGAGAAGCTTAAAGGTTTTGTTTTTTTCTTTCTAATTTCTGAATATGAAACAGTTACAAATTCAAGAGTTTTTCATATCTCTATGATGAAGAGCAGTTCATAGCATCACTTAAAAATGATGTAATCATTGTGAACAGCCTGCCTGAGAATTTGAAGGCGGGCAGGAGAAGGAATGAGATCCATACTTATAAGCCCAAAAGTTCTGCTTCTCCAAATTTCTATGTTAAAGAAATTTTGCCTCAGTTAAAGAAATCCAAGGTTATTGGCCTAGTTCTTCATGATGGAGGATGCCTGCAGGTACGTGAATATATTGCAATGTAGATCATAAAATGATTTATATTGTTCTCTCATCTTGAATAGCACCACCTTTCTACTCATGATTGTTAACATAATTGATTTTGATCTCTCATGTCATCTTTTCTTCTAGGATATGACCTTTGCTTGGATGATAACTGTTAGTTATTTTCTTGTGCTCATTTCAATAAAAGGACATGTTCATTTCAATAATAGCGCATGCTCATGTCAATTTTCTTTCTTTATTTATTTGCAAAGAATTAATGATTAATAAACAATTGTATGGAACCAGGAAAAAACCCTAATCAGATGCTTAATACAGCATCTTTTCTGAAGTGGAATTCTGAACTTGTAATTTTGAGATGTCAACTGCAATTTTAACTAAACAAATTCAAAAGAAATTTGTGGCTCAAAGTGATAATTTTGCCAGTCAAAGAAACATGTTGAGCATTATTTTAACTCGATAGCTACTTTGGTTCCCTTAGTATTTTCAATTCACAAAGTTTGGTATGCACAATTGTGCAATGGACTACTCAATTTGGGGCTTGGAATTTGGGTGTTCATTTATTTTTTTGATAGTGCTTTAATCTCTGTTGGTACCTTTCTTTGCAGTCAATTCTTCCTCCGAGCATGTCTGAGTTTCAGAGGCTTAGATGTCGAGTTGCATTTCATGCTCTAAAATTTCGCCCAAAAATTCAGGTGCTTGGTCAGTTGATGGTTCAGAGGTATAGCTGATTAGTTTCTTATCTTGCCTTTCCAATAAAATTATAATGCCAATTACCAGATTTCAGGATGTGCACAATCTTCATTAGTTTGACACTCTGTAAGAATATGACCGACATTGCAATAATAAATTGCATGCAACTTCACAATCTATGAAGCATTTGTTTGCAGTTCTTGGCTCTAAAACTTTTTCCACAGGTTACGGGCATCTGGTCAACCTTTCCTTGCGTTTCATCCTGGCTTAGTGAGAAATACCTTGGCATATCATGGTTGTGCAGAATTATATCAGGCTAGTTGTTCAAGCCTTTTCTCATCTATATCACTGCCATGATCAAAGTTGCATCGATATGTTTTAGTTTGGTTTCTTTTAATTTTAGTACTTGTTTTGCTGTTCAATTGGTCATAAAATTCATTAGTTGGAATTTCAATATTTGGATGTGTCTTCTTTGTGATTTTCTACCTCAAACATAAATGAAGATGGATTATATAAATACCTCGTTAAATTCTCTATTTTTCCTAGCCCCTTCTTCTAACTTGGCACTTCCTCTAGGATGTTCACACTGAGCTTATACAGTACCGAAGGGCACAGATGATTAAGCAAGGGATTCTTAATGATAAGCTAAGTGTAGACTCACACGTCCGAAGATCCAATGGGTCATGCCCCCTCATGCCAGAAGAGGTACACACAGAGTTAAGGTTTAACTTTCAAGTCCAACTGCACAATGCATGCTTCTTTTATCTACACTGGAGTTTTGTTTCTTGCACATTTCTTGAATTATGTTTGCCAAATCATTTGCAGATTTCATATTAATTCTAGGTCTTTAAACTTTCTTTTAGTAGGGATTTTTCATTTTTAGATAGATGAAAGTATCAATAGAAAAGGGAAGAAATGTCCAACAGCACTTTAGAGAAGAAGACATCCTCCAATTAGAGAATGAGAAAAAAAACAACAAAATTCCAATATAAAAGTTAGTCTAATCTCACTAAATTAGCTTTGAAACTCATACATCATAGCGGTCCCATGCATTGCATTGCAAAGAAGCTAGAAGCACCATCCTATTCCACAACAATTGTCTTGAGGTTGACTTATCCTAAAAATGTCGACTATTTCTCTCCATCCAAGCTTACCAAATAAGAATCACGTCACCACAAGCTCTTATGTTCCTTCCTTCTCCTTCCAAAACCCACCATGAACAATCTATCCTACATATCTTCCACCACCATTGGGCAGCCCAATGTTGATTGTCTCCTAGCATGGTAGCATATAAAACAGATCTTAGGAGGAAGGCTTTTTACAAGAGCTTTTCTAGCTAGCAGCAAATTATTAGTTTTCATCGTATCAAATGTTACTATCCCAGGAATGACACAACTTTGCGGGGCCCTTTTACTTTGAAACATTTTCAGATTGGTCTTCTCCTTAAAGAGATGGGCTATTCTACTGAAACAATGATATATGTGGCTGGGTCTGAAACTTTTGGTGGTCAACGCATTTTGATCCCTCTGCGAGCAAACTTCTCTAACACTGTGGATCGCACTCAGGTGTGCACTAAGCAAGAATTATCTGATTTGGTTGGTCCTGAAACACCTCTTCCATTGAATCCTTTCCAGCCTCCACCTACCAAAAGTGAGGAACAATTAAAAGAAGAGTGGAATAGGGCAGGTCCCCGGCCTCGTCCCCTTCTTCCACCTCCAGACAGACCCATCTATCAACATGAAAAAGAAGGTTGGTATGGTTGGATTACCGAGTCTGACACAGAACCAGACCCTTCATCTGTAGATCTGAGTAATCAAGCACACAGGTTAATCTGGGATGCTCTTGATTATATTGTCTCAGTGGAAGCAGATGCATTTTTTCCTGGTTTCCATAATGATGGTAGTGGATGGCCAGACTTCTCAAGCTTGGTCATGGGACACCGGCTATACGAGAGTGCTTCTTCTAAAACATATCGGCCAGATAGGTATGATGGGCAAAAACCTCTTATTATGAACTTCAAATTAATTACAGCATAAAGGTACTGAATCATTCCATGGAAATTGATTGAAGTACAATATGTTTCAACGCAAAAATGGAAGCATAGTGTGGATGAATGTCCTCAACTACATGATACTTGAGATTCACAATTTTCTGCAGTTTTAAAATGCCAGTGGGGCAAAATAAATTCAATGACTTGTGATTACATTGATTCATTTTTTCAGTATATATGCATCTGATAGTAGGGATTCTCTACTTCCACAATTTATGTTCATTTGATTTTGATGTTCTGCAAGGAGCAGCTGACTTTTCACCTTCAATTAAAACACTGCATAGTGCTATGAAGCATTTAAAACTTGCCATACAGACAGAAAGAGGGAAGGATTTGCCAGGAACGTAACAGATGTACTAGATTTCTGAGAAAGATTATCAACCTGAATTTGCATTTTCATATGATAATATATATTATATATTTGTGTTGAGTAATGATTTTTTCCCTGCTGCTCTTCCAGAGAGTAATCAGCTTTCAGTTGGCAGCACTTCCCAAATAATAATCATGTTATGTTGAGATAGCCACGAGAAGTATTGTAGAATGCCAGGAAAAAAGTGTCTTGCAGTCTTCTATAATCTTCTTTACATTGGTTTCTGCACTGTGGTGTTGCTGTTTTAAAGCAAGCAAATCATCTTGAATCCATCTCAATTTTCATGTAATAAAATTTGTTGTAATGGTTTTATCTGCTTCCTTTTGATTTTGCACACCTTGTACTTTAGTTCTTGATATATCTTCTTGATGATCACCTGTATATTATAAATTGAACAAATCATTCTGATGCTTTGTTGGTTCTTCAAACAGGAGGGTTCTTGCAGAACTTTTCAACATTATCCATGACAACTTGTACCACCATAACAATCGTACTTGGAAACGTGTAGTAAGGGAACATCTCAACAAAAGCTTGAGTGAAGATGGACTTATAAGGCAATCCCTTCTGTCAAAACCAACCACATTCCTGTCTCACCCACTTCCTGAATGCTCTTGCAGAATTCCTTCTGCTGAGGTTCCGAAACAGGTAAAAGGTAATGATGGCCGATTTCTATATGGAGGAGAGGATGAGTGCCCAAGATGGATGCAGCTTAGTCAGGAAGATACTCGCTCAGAGTCAGCAGTAGTGGAAGAGGGTAGTGATGATAATAGCGAGTCAGAATATGAAAATCATGGTGTTGAACAGCAAGAATCTGATGACAGTAGAGATAGAAGTGGTCTTACTCAAATACCCATGGATCAGGACGATGAATGGGATCCTAATGACTAGAAGTGGATGTGCTGATGATATGGCTTCTGTTTTTATAACTGAAGATGGTACTCAACTTTTCAGCAATATCTTGTGGGATGTAGAGTTTTTGGGGATGGGGTGATGAGTCCGAGGTCTTTTTCATAGTTCCAACTTGGTGTTTTGAAGGAAATATTCAGATTTATTCTTTCCTAGTAGATTCAAGAAACCCTTATAGAAAAGAAAAACATTCGTATACCTTCTTCATACGACACTGTTTTAGCGTGATAGTAGTAGTGAGCACGACTGATACCTTCAAGATAAGCTTAGTCGAGATGCGCACAAGCTGACCCGGACATCCATGTTAATCTTAAAAATAAAGATAAGCTTATTGCAGCCTGTTGCAGAAGCAGAAATGCCCTGTCTTCTGAGAAACATGAAAGATGTTTCAGCACGGAGGAGCTTTGTGTTGGGAATGTTGGTATTGGACAGCTTGCAGTTAGTTCCACTTGAAGATCTTTTTGGTATCTGAAACATTAATTTCTGTCCTTGAACTGAATTTCCTGTCGGAGTGTAAAGTTGTTTCGAACAGAAATCAATGACAAGAATATTTTTTCCTCCCTTTTGTCATAGTTCTAACAATTCCATCACCCATTAGATGTTAACAAATAACATATACCGATGTTATTATGTCATCATCGTTCAAGTTCAGTGGCCCGCTTGCTCAAATAATGTTGACAAACACGAAGCATCTAGGAAAATGCAGGTGGGCTAAGCAAAGTAGGTTGCAGAATAAAAGAGTTGACAGGTTTTACTCAAATGTAAATGTGGCCTGTACCCCTGAACCATATGAGGTGAAGGTAGGAACTAGGAACCAACTTAAATCAATCATGGGATGATTGGCACATTCAACCTCAGCAGTTTCAGAGATATGTTCAGTAGAAAAGAATCAGGAATGGCTAGGAACACGGCCACCATGCAGCGGTTGCCAGGCACAGAAGCAGTTTTACCGGCCTTTGCAATTACGCTTCAACACATGATTCAGCTGTTCACCGGCGTTCCTTTGACCTCATATCCTTTCTGAAGGATTGCTCCAACATAATCACTCCATGGGGGGTCGCTTTGCAGGAACAGAAAATAAATATGACTTCCAAAATTTAAAACCAATTCAGGCATCAGCCAAAAGGACACTAATCTGTAATCTCCATTTCTTTTATATAATAATAATAATAATAATAATACAAGGTTATAGAAGTGGCACACTCAAACAAATTCATTATAGAAAATGGACAGACAAGTTGAGTTTCAAACACGGACTTCGAATATAAATTGACAAATTGCCGAGGGTTACAAAGGTCAATCTCACAAACTCATTACATTTGTACATTATACAAGACCACAGAGGCTAAGCGCCCTTGTTGTTATTCCATGGCTTAAGCACGGTCACAACGATGATGACAACAATGATAAGAAGGATTATAATGGCAATGCACATCCATTTCCTGGAGTTCCTTTGTAACTTCTTTGCCTTTGTGAGAGCAACATTCCCTGACTGCACATGATCTACTGCATTTGAGACCTGAAATTGCAGCAGGCAGTTAAATCACAGGGTTCAAGCATTCTGAGAACCATCACCCTACAGCTAAATATAACTATTATTTTCAAGCACCGACTCATTCCTTTCTCATCCAAGGCAAAAGCATGAAACAGGAATTAACTCGTTACCTTTGATTTATTTTCTGGGAATTAATTACTCTCTTTTTTGTCACCATAATTAAAATTATTTTATCAAGAAAAGAAGATACCTGTGATTCTATGTTGTCAAGCATGTCCCCTTGTGCATCCACCAAGACAGCCATATCCAGAAAAATCTGCATGACAAGTGAATAAAGAAAAAAAAATCCTTGATGTTCACTCTCTCGACATAAAAGGAAAAACAAATGCTTGTATCTTGCTGGGTGCACATGCACAGATGCCATTGCCACTAAAAATGAACTCGCTTCTTGTTCTATAACCTCAATTCCACATTTTTCACTTAACATTCCAATGACAGGAGTTAAAAAAAGGAGAACTCATCAGTGATCAGATACTCATCTTATCTAAATCTGACAAAATGTGGTCAAATACTAATCACAGGGCCCTAAATTGAACAAATAACCATAATTTCAGATATAAAAGAAATTAATTTTCCATAGAAAGCTCCTGCATCAACATCTCATCACATCTAAACAAAGATCACATAAAAAACTACTTGACTAAGCTCAAGCTTGCCACAATGCCGGAAGGCCATCAACATTAATCACCAAGCCCAAGGTGAAAGTTACCTCAAATAAATCAGTGTTAAAAGTTGAACAGCAAAGTTAAGTCAGGATCATTTTCCAGTTTGGGACAATTAAAGCTAAAGTGACATCAAAATTTTTAAAAGTCAGCTGTGGTTGCATATCTGCTTTAATCAAAAGAATATGTATAATTCTAAGAAGCTACAGAAATACCAGTTTAATGCCAAATGGGAAAAAAAAATATAATTGTTGTATTGGCACACCTGTTGTAAGTCCAGAAGTTTCCTCTCCAGATCTCTGACTGCATCATGGCGCTCTTGAATTTCTGCCAAAGTATCTGTTATCTGCATACAAAAAAGTACAAAAATGAAATCAGGAATGACCCTTTATGATGATTCACTATTTAGGCCAATTATGACTATCCAAAAAGCTTCCAATGATTTTCAAGGAAAAAAAAACAAGAAAATTTGGAGAAGGAAAGAATAAAGACAAAGAAGTATTGATGATGGGAAGAATGAGAAAATCATATACAAGGCCTCCTAAGAAACAATATTGTCAACAAAATGCAACAAAAACATTCAACATCAAACATTTTTTGTTCCTTTCAAAATCTCGTATTGATGATGGAAAGAATGAGCAGATCATATACCAGGCCTCCTAAGAAACAATATTGTCAAAAAAAATGCAGCAAAAACATTCAACATCAAACATTTTTTGTTCCTCTTTCAAAATCTTCCCTAGGGGCCATGCCAGCAGTTGAGACTTGGGATTTCAATTTGAAAGTCTCAGGCTTAAAGTCTAGGAGGGGTGGGGGGAAATTTAGGAATTGGAGAAAGACTACCTCTTGTTATGTAGTTCAAAACAAGTTGGGCTGGCCTCTCATAGAATAAATTTTAAAAAAATATATAGAAAAAGAAAAGAGCAAGAGGAGGAACAAAAGATCAACAGACCTGGCCTCGCCCTTGTTCCTGAATTGCTTTCTGAAAAATTTGCTCACTGTCTCCAGTCTCAATCAATGTGTCAATCGTCTGTACATTTCAGAATAACAAAACTTAGATTATAGAACTATGAATTTGTTTGCAGTTTTTAAGTACAATAGGTTTCACCTCTTCATCTGCTCTTGTTCCCGTCACTGAAAATTGAGTAAATCAAGAAATATAAAAGATTAGCATTGTATCATGGAAAATAGGCCATCAGGTTATTGACATAAGACCACCTAATTAGAAACAAGAAAATGGCCTGAACCTGTAAAAACACGCCTCTCAACAACCTCCCGGTACTCTTGATGGATGTTTTCCCTAAGAGTCTATAAAAATTAAGAGATGTCATAAGATCACTGTCACAAAATAGGCAAAGGAGTGCAAGATCCTCATTCAGATATGCTTGTTTAAGTTTCTTTACCTACCTGAAATTCAGCCATCTTGTCTTTCAATTTCTTTTTCAAGGCTCTGCCATAAAATCATAACACCAAATCAGATACGGCAAAAATCTGGATAATTCTTCCAAAAGATCTACAACTCCTACAGGGCTTTAATAAAAAATTGAAAAGAAAAGGTAAGAATAAATGCATAACTCAGACAGGGCAATATACTTTAACTAACTTTAAATTGACTGCAACTCTAGCATGCCACAACTCGTTTCCCTTTGATTGGTCTTTCTAATTTGTTTACAAAAGTTAAAAAACAAATAGAGATAACCACTCTCCTAAGGGTAATTTTCACCTGGCTCTTATCTAAATTGTTTGATTTTCACCAACTCTACAATGGATCTTTTGAAAATGATGATGGTGCAGCAATATGAATGTCAAGTATATGCTATATTGAATGAAGAGAATGAATTTGGAGGTAATACTTAACTTGCATATTAGCTTAGATGTGATATTTTCCTTAAATAAAGTGTAAAAAATTAGTTTGGGGGCGCCCAAAACAGAGAGGCCTTTAGTTTAAGGGTTCTATGTATAGACATAATTTCTGGGACATTTGCATGTTTTTAAGAAAAAAATAATTGCAGATGACAATTTGAAAAAAACAAACCCACAATCTTAGCACTTATTTATACAAGAGTAACATGCATACAGGACATTCTCCCACAAGAAGGTCAAAAGGGACAGCTAAAAATAACAGGCACATAAAAATCACCAACTTAAAGACATGGCTGTGATCTCTGTCCTATAACACTAAACTGCAAAAACAGAAGTAAACAAACTGCAGATTTAGACCCATGACCTTCATCATATCCTGACTTTACATAAATTATAGTTGTGAATCTGCATGCATTTTTATTGTAAATCAGCATGTGTTCTTTACCCCATCAAAGAGATTCATTTTCTACAGAAAACACCAGATCAAACACTCATAACTAATAACACTTTATTTATGATTGGAAAGAGAAAAGGTTTTCCAAACAGAGTTGAAATGCTAATTACATAGTAGTTGAGGTTCTTGATCGGTCTACACCTGTTCCTTTACCACATCCCGGCTTCTGCCTATTAGATAAATTCTGGACAACATAAAGCAGATATTGTTAAAATGCTGTAAATCAATTGGGAAAAAAAAAAAAAAAAAGCAGTTGGCCTACCTCTTTGTCAAGTTCCTCGAGTTTTGACTTTATTGAACGAGCGATTTTTCCAACTTCATCAACATCTTTCTCCATTCGCTGTTTGATTCCTGCAGACAAAAACCAAACCAATCATCAACTTGGAGGTTCATAAATCATAAGAATCTAGAAAAATACTAATTTCAACGAGTAAAGAAAATGAAATTGAATCAGACCGGGGTTGGAAAGGGGACAGAAATCAGAAATCAGAAATCAGAGTAGCAAGCATAGATTCACAAAATAAGTTGTGTTTTAAAATTTCTTTTTGCAGCCATAAGTCATTAAATGCTTGTGGAAGGCTGATTGAAGCACACAAATTGAAATTACCTGGTTCACCCGATCCATCATCTGGCCTGATCCATCATCTGGCCCAACCCCGCACACAAATTGAAGCTACCTAGTTCACCAAATCCATCATCGGGCCCACCCCAATCCGGACTTGTAATTTCATTTTTCAATAAAATACATGAATTTTTTTATCTCATAATTCATGAAGGATATTTATGGTTTTATGCATGGATTTGAGTAGTGTTTGTCATTGTGATAGCAATTGTTTTTCAAGGTTTTTTTTGCTAGAAAATACATCAAAATAATATTTTTTTTTAAAAAAAAATTTACTTTTATTTTTAATATCAACACATCAAAACAATCCAAAAACACAAAAAAATAAATCATTTGAATAAACAAAAAATAATTTTTTTTGAAAAACACGGCCACAGTGCGAAGACAAACAAGACTTTAAAGTTGACTCTATTTTATGGTTTTATGACTTATTGATGGAGATGCGGTTTATTTTTTAATCTTAAATCTTATTTTTCCAAATTGATTTTAAAAAAAATCAGTTAGGTACCTGGTGGATAGCAGCCGGGGGGAGAAAGTCCTCCACCAGCTGTGGAGGCAAGTGATAGATTAAAATATTCCAGACCAGCAGCAGGTGGAGCAAAATCCAACTCCAATCTGACCATTGCCATCCCTATTCATCTAATCTGATACTGCTAATTGATTTTCCCAATCATGCACATTGCTCAATTTTTCTAACCATTTGGAATAAAAATTGAGAGAATAGAATCAGCCTAAAAGTTGGAAAAATCTTCTCGTATATTTTTGCTTTACCCAACTTCATTCATTCTTTTTATCCAATATAATTGTTATTTGAATTTACAAACATAAAAACAAAGAGAAACATGTTTATATTTTATTACATAAATGCATATACAAATATGTCTTAAAAAACACACGTTGAAAAATATCAATCGAAATATTCTGATCACCTTTCATGGCAGGAGCCTTGGTCACAGCCTTTGACTCCTCATGTGCATCCTGCATACAAGATTTGCAAGAAATGGAAACCAAAAACACTGCTTAGCTGATTTTTCCACCAATAACGACATTAATTGCACCTAGCAACACTTTCTTATCGTCTGTGCAACTGTTAAACATATGTTTGGTGTTGCTTGGCACGAATTAAGAAAGGTGTTGTCAGAACACCACCAAGTCTATGTACATATAAACAACAAGACTGGAAAAAGGGAGGCCTTATAACATAGATCAACAGCAATAAATTTTCCAAGCATGCAAATCTGAGTTTCTGCAATGCTTCTATTATCACCTAGTTTAAGCCATACATTCTAAATAAATGAAGGGAACTCCTCCATAAGCCCCCAATCCACCCTCCAAGAAACAAAATGAAAAAAGACTTTGATGAACCACATGTCATGGAACCATATATGGAATACTGATCCAAATATAATGACCACAAGCATGCCAAACCAGAGGATGCCAAAACAAAGATATTGACCTTATTTAAGTTGAAACTATTATATTCGTGAATAATTTAACAATTACTTGATCACAAAACTTTGAAAAAAAAATTTGGATCTAGACTAGGTGGGATTGCTGATAAAGGCATGACATCACAAATTTACCTGTTGACTTAAAATTGGCACAACATCTCCTAGAGGAAAATATTTTCTTCAAGGAGATTGGGCAAAAACAGAATAAACCTCGAGTTTATGTGGTATCTTTGAAAGAAGTATTTTTCAACCTTTTCTCAACCTAAATGGCTTATTAAACAGTTATGAGGCTGTCAATCTTTTTTCTTTGTTTCTTTGCAAGTTAATTAAGAACTTGCTGAATGGGGCTCATACCTGGAGCTTTTTGAGCAACTTGTCCAGCTTCTCATGCTGTTTCTCAATCTCTTGAACCTGGGAAACAGAAGATGAGGGTATGGCGTCAACTAATAGAAACGAGATGGAAACAACAAAGTATAGGATTTGAATGGCAACAATAGTATCAAAAGGAAAATAACAAGGCATGTAAGGAACAACAGAAACAAAATGAAAAGAAAGGGAGAAACCTTTTTAAAGAAACTCTCCAAACCCAAGTCTGCAGAATTCATTCCCATCTCAATATCCCCGCCTCTGGAACCCTGACCCCGCGGGATCTCAAATGACTCCTGCAATTTTCAATCAAGTCATTACAATTAACATGTAACTCATCTCAACCCAGCCATAAATAATTCTAACAATTAAATTTTACATGCACAAAAACATCACAGTCAAATGGTAGTTTGCTACAATTATTGACAAGGAAAGACTAATTTCTTGTGTTCAAAGCAATTCAATTTGGCTTCCCATGTTAGTAACATATCCATTAGCATCCCAAAGCGTAGAGCTTTAAGAATCAAAACCGCAAATTTGAGCAGTAGAAGGAAGCATCTCCTTTGACAATATAAGTCATTACATAACTAGATTCGAAGAGTAAACTTCGATAATATGTCAGCTAAACTAAGCGAATCGGTCGTGTCATGCTCCATTTACTGACTTTTTAATTTTTCATCTTCTGGGGTCCCCGAAAATAATAGATCCCGTGATTTAAAATTTTGAATTTCCTTCATCTTCCTCCTCTTTCTCACCATCCAAACATCAAAAAAGAAAGTAAGATCCCAACTTTTTAAACAACAAAAGGAACCCATAACTGAATCCTCAGTTTCCCAAACAGATCCAACGAAATGAATGCAGATAAAAACAATAAAAACAAATTATAATAGCTGTCAACATCAAAACAAGTTAGATCAAGACAAAGACAAGACAAACAAAAACAACATTAACAACGATACAAACGAAAAAAGAAGAAGACAGAGAACATATGTTTACCGACAAAAGGTCATTCATTGTTGAAGAAACAGCAGCTGAAAAAAAGAAGCCTCCTTTTGTTATTGTTATTGTTATTGTTATTGTTTTTCTTGAAAAACCAACAACAATTGCTTGTTAATTAAGACCGGGATTTTGTTTTAACTTTCAACAGATAAAACAAAAAGGGAAACCCCAGGTCTTAATTAAGGGATGGAGGAGGAGGAGGAGGAGGAGGAGGAGGAGGAGTTTTTCTTTCCTTTCCTTTTCTGAGAGAAGGAAAATAGATTTGCTGTTCCCGTGTTGAAATTATTGTCAGAGACAGAGAGAAATAGTTATCAGTTTTTTGTTTTTTTAATTTTCTCTACATATCATGGTAGAGGGTATTCTATGCGATCAAGTACAGGAATTGAACGTGCCTCCTTGTATTTTTATATTTTAAAAATATTTTAAATTTTTTTTAATATTTTTATTTTAAATTAATATTTTTTATATATATTTAAATCATTTTAGTTTATTAATATCAAAAATAATTTTTTAAAAAATAAAAAAATAATTTAATATATTTTTAAATAAAATTTATTTTAAAAAATAAATATAATAACCCATAAAATAATTTCATTTTACAACTTCTTACCACCGGGGTGTTGAAATTTTTTTAAAAAGTTAATATATGGATGTTAAAATTTTCTATAATTAAATAAAATTTTAAATATATGTTAATTAAAGCTGCTATGGAAGCTAAGATGACATAATATATTAACAAATATTTTAAAACGTGTGGGAAAAGATGGGAAAGTAAGCTTTTTTTCACATAGTTTTTGTTTTGTTTTATTTTTTTTTTCTATTTATTTGTATTTTTATTTTGTCTTGCCTTTTATTTTGTTTTTTCCCATATTTTTTTTATATTTTTTCCTTTTTTTTTTTTTGAGTTTTACATATATTTTTTTTCTAAGATTGTTTTTTTTTTTTGTGTTTTTTAAAAATTATCTTTGTTGATTTTTTTTTAATATTGAACTAATTAAAAATTTAGTTTTGTAGTTTTTTTTTAAAAAAATTATGAATTGTTACAATGTTTTCTTACATGGTTTTTTTTTTTCAAAATGATCTTTGTCAATTTTATTTTATTTTCATATTGAGGTAGTTAAGAATTTTGCTTCGTAGTTTTTTTTAAAAAAATATATTTTGTAGCAGTGATGATTACAAATTTTTAAAATTTTTATGAATACAAAAAAAAAGTCAAAACTCAACTAATATTAATGAATATTTTCTTTAATCTATCCAAAATCTTAAAATGTGCACTTGATGAAGAAGTCATTAGACCAAAGACACTTTTTATTTTCACTTTGCGAAATATATTTTCTAAAATCTTTTTTTTTAAATAATATATCTAAAAAATACAATTTTGTATATAAATTTTTATGAATACAAAAAAAAAAGTCAAAACTCAACTAATATTAATGAATATTTTCTTTAATCTATTCAAAATCTTAAAATGTGCACTTGATGAAGAAGTCACTAGACCAAAGACCCTTTTTATTTTCACTTTGCGAAATATATTTTCTAAAATCTTCTTTCTTAAATAATATATCTAAAAAATACAATTTTGTATATAACTTCTCAGGAAATACAATCTAATGCGAAGAATTTATTATTTAAATAGATAATGGGCTACAGAATAATATTTTAATTTAAAAATTAAAACGTAATTAATATTAAGATCCAACTTCACAATTCAATTTATTTACTTACAAATGTTTGTGTCAAAAAATACTCCAATATATTGCCAATACCCATCACTCGTCTTCCTTTAACTTAAATTGAATCAAATGTACTAATAGAAATTCAAATAAAGTTGATACAATGTAAAATGAAAACATTATAAGAATAGAAAGGAAATCATACATGTTTTTGCTGTAAAAAAGCTCTTTAAAAAAATTTTGAATTTTTTTTCAAGTTAAATTTTTTATATTTTTAGATTATTTTAATATATTGATTTCAAAATAAATTAAAAAATATAAATAAATAAATTATTTTAATATATTTTCAAGAAAAAATATATTTTATAAAGTAATTCTAAACATTACCATATATCATTTTATTCATATGACTCCATTTAAGCACATGGAAATATTGAGTTGTGGATATTTTTTTAATACAAAATTTTCAAGTTTGTGGCTTATGGATTGGAGTGTGAACCAAGAAGGTGTTATCGTCCTTTTTCTTTTTGTAAGTAATAGTTTAGATGCTCGTATTTTGTGCGTAAAAAATAACGTTTAGGTTTTGAAAATGGATAAAAAAGATATAAAAATAGTTCGTGATAAACTTCTAACTATGTTAATTAGGGTTGAGCTAATTCAAGATATTCTATCAAACCCATAATCTAAATCATGTGATTATAATAACCCAATTAAAAAAATAAAAAAAATTATAAAGTTGTTTTTTTCTATATAAAAAAAAACCTCGTATTAACTATTTAAACCCATGACTCAATTCATTAGATCTAATACACCCAATCTGGAAAAATCATAAAGTTTAATTCCCAATCATTCATATATTGAAGGATGAAATAAAAAAAAATTATACAAATTTTTTTTTTAAAAAATATAAATTAAAAGATTAAGGATTGAAATTGAAATACAAAATAAATTTTATATTTAATTGAAAGGTAAAATTGAAAAAAATCAATTTAGTAAAAGAAAAAAACAAAAAATAAAAAAATGAAAACAATGTTGTAATTAAAGGGTGAAATTGAGAAGAATAATAACTTTTACAAAGAAAAAAAATCAAAATCAAAAGAATAAAGATCAAATTAAAAAATATCATACCATCAATTTGATTTAAAGAATGAAATTAAAAACTAATAAAACTTTTATAAAAAAATTATGTCCATTGTTATTTAATTACCATATCATCAAAATAGATCTCTGTAAAGTGCATAATCATATCATAATCATTTGATGTACTTTCGACAAGGTTACCATTAATTTTTTACTTAATAAAATTTATTATACACGTATTGTATCTTAATTTATATGTTGAATCATTGGACCTTTCTAACCATTCTTATATAAGGTGATTTGAAAATTAAAATCAAGTTAAATCTCTCTCATTAGGCCATTAAAATCTAATTAGGGCTTATAGCCCATATTTATAAGGGTTTATAGCCCATATTTATAAGCAAAGTCCATATCCCCGTAATTACATCACTTATAATTAGATCTAGGCTTTAGGCTCAAATCCATATGTCAAACCATGCTAATGATTACAATTTTATAAAAATCTATAATGAAATTGTACGAAAAAAAATATGAACTTTAAAACTATATTCTCCTCATGCATTAAGAATACAGTCGGCTATATTTTTGAAACTCAGTTTGGCCTATGACCTCGACTCAATGCACAGGCCATGAGTTGGGTGGGTCGACCTTCAGGTTAGTTGGTTGACTTAAGTTAATTGTTTTTTTTTTTTATATATATATATAATATTTTTTTTAAAATAGCAATGTTTTAAACAAAATTAAAAAAAAAAACTAAAGAGATATCATTTAATTTTTTATATAAAAAAGTTGATTATGGCCCATTTGGGTTTTAACTAAGCTAACTAAGTTTGATGTAATCAATTACATGGGCATTTTTTAAGGAAACCTAGCTTAGTCTAGATAGCAGCTCAACAGGTGAACTTGCTAGGCCAAGCTTTGAAACTATGCATTTGAGTCTTAAGGCTTAAACTTATTTTACTAAAATAGAAAATTTCACCAAAAATTTATCAATAGCTATATGGAAAAAAAAAGTAAAGTAAAAAAGACAAGTTAGGTACCAAAATAAGTGATGGAAATTCTAAAGATGTTATTAAAGTATAAATACTAAAATTGATAATAACAAAAAAAGGGAAAAATATTACAACAAAATCCAAAATAAAAACCTTATTATTGGAGTTTAGATGGTCTCAAATCTTATATCTAAGATAGATACAAAATAACATATAAAATTACAAATTATGAACAAATAACATACAAGACATCACATACAAACACAATACTTAAAAAGAAAAAAATTAATCCTCAACCCTATGTTTGTTAGTTAATTTTGATTTTAAAAAACATAGACATAGTTAGCTTCACTAATGACCAAACTAGCTCATTAAAGGTTTTTTATAATTTTTTTTTAATAAAGTATAGTCATAATAAATGTATCATATCATTCAAAATAAATACATCTTGATCCATTTGGTTGAATTCAATGAATTTATAGATTACTTATTACACAAAAACTCTAAAGTAATAATATTTTTCAATAAACCCCTATTCAATTAGATCCATGTTTGAATCGTGCAATTTAGTCCTTAACACTTAATTCTCATTCAATAAATTTAGGAACAAAAATAACCAAATATGCAAATAAGAATAAAAAATCACATTTAACTCACAAACACATCCATACATGCTAATTAACCAAATCAAAGCTCAAAAGTTAAAGTTTAATTACCTAAATTGATCACAAGAGAACTACATCATAAGAAAATCATATGTAAAGACTCAATTAAAACGAATTAGAGATAATATGGAGGGTGTATATAACATATGAGTTAAGGATCGCGAGACTTTTAAGGACATGCCCATTATCAGGTTGATGGCACTATGATTATCTACTCAAGCCATTCCTGATTGTCTAATTGAATCTAGAGGGAGGTAGTTAAGATTCGACAATCTCTCTTTGTTGTTTTTTGTTTTGTTTTGTCTGCTAATGTTTTCGATTGTTTGGCCAAATCCTTAGGTTTTTTATTTGACTTTCTTTTTTCTTCTTCTTTTTTAATATTTTTTAATTTTTCTTTTTAGGAAAAAAAAAAGTGTTAGTCATTGTCCTTCTTTATAATGCTTATATAACAATAATATTGGAAGATAAGAGTTCTAATAGTCTCAATTTGTAAAGTCAAAAATATATTGTATATATTCGTACTTACCAATTTTATATATATATATATATATATATATATATATATATATTCAAAATATATTTTCAAAACTACTTTTCAAAATATTTTAACTATGGAAGAAGGATTTTATCATGAAAACCCTTCCATTGCTGCTTCAAAAATTTTCCCTCCAAATTGGTACTACAAACCCTGGACTCTAGCCAAACCACAGTCCTATTATGCCGCAATTCTTGAGATTACTAATTCTGTCAAATTCAAACACTTCAAACTTCATTCCGACCACACTGAACCGGCATATTCTACATGTATCATTCACAAAATCCTTCACCCCAAAGACTGGGGACAACCCTTACATCAACCTCTTTCCTTCCCCATACACTTCCGTACAAACCTCCAGATTTGATTGGTTTAGCAGCTATATATATATATATATATATATATTTTCTTGAAATTTCGGCAGAGTTTCCTTTGTATTCTTTAGATACCAAGTTATCGACTCAATCATATATATATATATATATATATATATATATATATATATATATATATATATATTTTCTTGAAATTTCGGCAGAGTTTCCTTTGTATTCTTTAGATACCAAGTTATCGACTCAATCATTTCTCAACCTGTAACATCAATCACAATATTCGTCCCATCATTTGGACTTCAAAAAAACTTAATCATATTTAAATATCTCGATTCTATTTTCTATAGAACACTAAAATAAAACTAATAAATTCTTAACATGCATCGTTTTTTTTTTTTAATATTTTTGTTCAAAGATATATACAACCAACCATAATTCAACTTAATAATAAAACCTTATAAATTACATCATACACAAGATAATAAGTTAAACATTACAATTTTAGATATGGAAGCATATTACAACAAAATATTAGTTCTTCCAATTACATTAATCACATAACAAAATTATTTATCCGAGCATCTACTTTCCAGATCGAGGGTGCGATGTACCTAAAAACATAATTGCATTAAACATGATTAAAACAATTGCACATTTCAATAAGTAACTGATTAAGGATTAATTATTTATATACATTAAGGTAATTTTCATATCATAGAATTAATTGTCTTATTTTCTTTTTGAAATTTCTAATTTCATAAATTCTCTTCTAGACATAGGGATAAATCTACTAAAATAAAAATATCAAGAGTATCTCCCACAACCCAGCATATTTAACTTCAACGTTTTATGATTTATTTTACATCGAGTGATTACCCCATTAATTTGAAAAAAATTAATTTTCTTAACATGGTCATTCTACCAGGCATAAATTTCAATAATCAGGAAATGATCTTCTAGGCTCGTCCATTTACTAGGGTATTATTTCCAGTAACCAGGAAATAATTTTCATGGCTTGCCCATTCACCAGGATATTATTTCTAGTAACTACCCATTCACCAGGGTATTATTTCCAGTAACCGGAAAATAATTTTTCAAGGCCTGCCCATTCACCAGGGCATTATTTCCAGTAACCAGGAAATAATTTTTTAAGGCTTGCCCATTCACCAGGGCATTATTTCCAGTAACCAGCACTAATATTTATAATCTATAAAATTTCTTGTACAATAAAAATATAAACTGATTAATTACTCAAAGGTGTTGAACACCTACCTGGTGTCTGTACGCGTGAAGAGGTCCCTTGTTGCTGATTAGGTCCTGCGGCCTCCTCTGCACCAATAAAAATTACTTTGTCATTGTTCATTCATTTGAACCGGTAAAATTCTAATACCCATGACATGTTATTTGATTAAATCCAATACCCTTAATTAAGTTTAATTGACTTTTAATTCAAGGGGGATAAACCCCTCCCTCTTTTTGAAAATTTACTTATTATTATTATTATTATTATTATTTCCACAAAAGTTTCTATTCAATTTAACCTATCAACATCAATTGTCTTAAATTTAGTAAGATTCCTCAATAATATTATTTAAACTCCATTCTCTAATTTTTCTTCTCCATTTAGCCAAAAACTCCTCAATAATATCATTTAAACTCCATTCTCTAATTTTCTTCTCCATTTAGCCAAAAACAACCTAGGGAAGGAAGTGAATATTTTTCTTTTCTCCTTGAAAAATTCCTACTCCATTCATATAACAACACTTATAAACTTTCATCTTCCCATATTTTCCAAACAATTGTATTAAACCTCAAATCCCCTAAATTATTCCTCTCTTGGCCAAATATTCAATTAAAATAAGGAAAATTAATTTTTGTTTCTTTTATTTAAAATTAAACACTTACCCAATCATAATTCATGCTTTCTAACATGGTTCAAACATAATTTGCATTATTCCTATAAATTATAACATAAATCCACAACTTCACATAATCATCATTTTGCATAATCCTTCATCAAACATAAAATTAAAGGAATTAATCATTTAGAACATGTTATTTACCTCACTTTGATAAGGATTTAAGGAAAGAATGCAAGAAAAAACAAGTCTTCTTCTTCTCCCTCTTCAAACCCTAGCTTGAAATCCTTCCTTCAATGCACTCACCATCTTAAAATCAACCCCCTCTTGTTGTTTAATTAAGTTAATCACTCTAATTACTCACTTTAATTAGTGAAATCAATGAGCATTTAAGTAGAAAATCACACAATTCTTCCCCCTCTCTTTGTTTCAAGCTCACGGCTAAAAGAGGAAAAGATGAAGCATTTATAGTCTAACTTTTAACTATTTACACATTGGCCCTCATTTCTTCTTATTTCTATTTTTGTCACTCAACTCTTCTTTTTACTTAATTCACACCATAACCTCTTATATTTTATTCTATTGTATCCAATTACAATACTTAAAATCTTTTTATTTAATTTATTCGATACTTTATTTATTTTACTCATATTATAATTTAGCGGGTTTTCACATTATCCTCACCAAAAAAGAAATTTTGTCCTCAAAATTGAACTTCGTACCTGAATCTAGAAATAATTCGGGGTGTTTTTGTCTCATTTGAGATTCTCTTTCCCAAGTCACCTCCTCGATTTGGGAATTCCTCCACAATATCTTGATAATTGAAATCTTTTTATTTCTCAATTCCTTCACACTGTAATCTAAGACTTTCACTGGCTTCATTTCTAATGTTAAATTCTCATCAATTTCCAGAGGAATTTGAGGCAAGACCCGGGATGGATCCACTTCGGCCTTTCTTAACAGAGAGACATGAAACACATCATGGATTTTGGCCAGATGTGGAGGTAGAGCCAATCTGTAAGCCACAGGCCCAATCCTTTTAGTGACCTCAAAAGGCCCTACGTACCTCGACGCCAATTTCCCTTTCAGACCGAATCTTAACACTTGTTTCCACGGGGCCACTTTCAAAAATACTTTGTCACCAATTTCAAACTCTAGGGGTCTTCTCCTATTATCCGCATAACTCTTCTGTCTATCCTAGGCCGCTTTCATTCTATTCCTTATAATCTTTATCTTCTCAGAGGTAATCTGTACCAGCTCTGGTCCAATTAGTTGTCTATCCCCTACTTCTTCCCAGCATACTGGCATCCGACATCTTCTACCGTATAAGGCTTCATAGGGAGCCATTCCTATTGTAGCCTGGTAGCTGTTGTTGTATGTGAATTCTACTAACGGTAGATGATCTTCCCAATTCCCTCCAAACTCTAATATACAGGCTCTTAGTAAATCCTCTAATATTTGAATAGTCCTCTCAGATTGACCATCAGTTTGAGGATAAAAAGCTGTGCTTAAATTCAACTTCGTTCCGAGAGCCTGTTGAACACTTGGCCATAATCGAGAGGTAAACCTTGGATCTCGATCTGAAACTATTGACACTGGCACACCATGTAACCTTACAACTTCATCCACGTATAATTTTGCCAATTTCTCCACTGAGTCTGTCATTTTCATTGCTAAAAAGAGCGCAAATTTAGTCAATCGGTCCACAATGACCCAAATAGCATCGTTTCCTCTTTTTCCTCTCGGTAGTCCCGATACAAAATCCATCATGATATTTTCCCACTTCCACTCAGGTATCAATAATGGTTGTAAAAACCCAACTGGTTTTTGGTGTTCCACCTTTACTTGTTGGCAAATCCCACACTTTACCACATATTCAACCACTTCTTTCTTCATATTCAGCCACCAATAAAAATCTTTTAAATCCCGGTACATTTTAGTATTTCCAGGGTGTGTTGCAAATCTAGACTTGTGGGCCTCCTGTAAAACTTCCCTTTTCAGCAGTTGATCATCTGGTAAGTACATTCATCTTCCAAGGACCACCATTCCATCTTTCTGAATTTGAAATGACGTCTCGATTCCTGACCTCACCTTTTATCTTATCTTACAAACTTCCAGATCTTCTTGTTGAGCCTCTAGTACCCTGTCCCGGAGTGTTGACCTTACTCTTAATTGGGCCACTAAAGACTCATCCGGTCCCGCCTCTACTTGAACATCGATCTTTCTCAATTCTAGTAGTTCTTTTTCATCCCAATCCTCCAATTGAGCATCAACTGTCTTGACCTTGCGACTAAGAGCATCTGCAACTACATTTGCTCTCCCCGGATGATAATCGATTACACAATCATAATCCTTTATCAATTCCACCCAGCGCCTTTGCCGCATATTCAATTCCTTCTGCGTCATTAGATACCTCAAACTCTTATGATCCGTAAATATCTGAACCTGAGACCTATATAAATAGTGCCTCCATACTCTTAAGGCAAACACCACAGTGGCTAATTCTAAATCATACACCGGGTAATTGATCTCGTGAGCCTTTAACTGTCTTGAGGCATACGCAATTACTTTACCGTGTTGCATTAATACACACCCTAGTCCCTTCTTCGATGCATCACTATAGACCACTAATCCTTCAGTTCCTGATGGGAGTGTTAACACCGGTGCAGTAGTGAGTCTTTTTTTCAGTTCTTGGAAGCTTTCTTCGTATTCTTGAGTCCACTCCCACTTTGTCTCTTTTTGAGTCAACCGAGTCATGGGAATAGCTATGGTAGAAAAGCCCTCGATAAATCTTCGATAGTACCCTGCTAATCCAATAAAACTATGAATTTCAGTGATATTTGTAGGTCTTTCCCATTTCAATACTGCTTCAACTTTTCTAGGATCCACCGATATTCCTTCAGCCGATATAATGTGTCCTAGAAAAATCACTTCCTTAATAGAGAGACATGAAACACATCATGGATTTTGGGCAGATGTGGATGTAGAGCCAATCTGTAAGTCACATGCCCAATCCTTTTAGTGACCTCAAAAGGCCCTACGTACCTCGACGCCAATTTCCCTTTCAGACCGAATCTTAACACTTGTTTTCACGGGGCCACTTTCAAAAATACTTTGTCACCAATTTCAAACTCTAGGGGTCTTCTCCTATTATCCGCATAACTCTTCTGTCTATCCTGGGCCACTTTCATTCTATTCCTTATAATCTTTATCTTCTCAGAGGTAATCTGTACCAGCTCTAGTCCAATTAGTTGTCTATCCCCTACTTCTTCCCAGCATACTAGCGTCCGACATCTTCTACCGTATATGGCTGAAGAATGCAAGAATCACTCTCACACGTTAAAACTGAAAAAATTTAGAATAATATTTATCAAAGCTGTTCAAATTTTGGCTTACATGGGTTTAAATAGTTCCTGAAGAATTAACCCTAATGGACCTCTTATGTGGACTTATATGAGGTCCACTCAAAATTAGCCCAAAACCCTAATATGAGAAGCCCATAACTTAATCCAAACAAGCCTTGGATCCTGGCTTAAAATAAAGTATTAATAAAGCCCAAATAAGCCTTGGGCTGTAGCTAACAAAATAAAAGAAAGCCCCTAATATTAAATCCATGTTCTGCCATGAGAAGAAGAGAATGAACTAAAATAGTACAAAACTGATTAAAGGCTTATTTATAGCCTTCCATGCAGCCCCTTAATCCTAGAAATAAAAGGAAAAGGTAGCCACCATGTTGTTTCCAAGTTGTAGTAGGATTCTTTTGTTTCCTTTGCTGTCCTCACTTTATGGCCCAAATAAGGTTGTATTGGACCCCTCTTGCACATGGATAAGATGTACTAGGGTCTCCTCTTGATACTCCAATGGACCTTCAAATTTTGACTTGGTGGAAACCTTCAAAACCAATGCATTCAATGCGTCTTTCAATGTCTTTGTCTTGGACCGAGTCATTGGTCCATTTGGAACATGTAATGGGTCCTTGCTGGTGTTTCTGGGCTGGTCCGCATCATCCCCTCTCTCCTCGAAAGGATTTGACCTTGAATCAAAATCTGCATCAAACAACGTAAGATCAACAACATTAAAGGTAGCACTAACACTATACTCACCTGGAAGGTCAATTTTGTATGCTTTGTCATTGATTCTCTCTAAAACCTGAAATGGACCATCATCACGAGGCTGTAATTTTGATTTCCTTTGGTTAGGAAATCGTTCCTTACGCATGTGCACCCAAACCCAATCACCGGGTTGGAAAACAACCAGTTTACGTCCTTTATTTGCTTTAGAAGCGTAAAGTCTGTTCTTTTTCTCTATTTGTAGTCGAACTCCCTCATGGAGTTCTCTAACCATCTTTGCCTTCTTTTCACCATCTAAACTTACTCTTTCTTCAAAACGTAAAGGAATTAAGTCCATAGGAGTTAGTGGATTAAAACCATAAACAATTTCAAAAGAAGAAAAAGTAGTAGTCGAATGCACAGTTCTATTATAAGCAAACTCAACAAAAGGCAAGCATTCTTCCTAACTTTTCAAATTCTTTTGAATTACAACACGTAAAAGTTGGGATAATGTTCTATTCACTACCTCAGTTTGTCAATCTGTTTGAGGATGGCATGTTGTTGAAAATAAGAGTTTAGCTCCCAACTTTCCTCATAAGGTCTTCCAAAAGTAACTAAGAAACTTAACATCACAATCTGACACTATCCTCTTAGGAATGCCATGCAAACGTACAATCTCCCTAAAGAACAAGTCTGCAATATGAGATGCATCATCTGTTTTATGGCATGCAATGAAATGCGCCATTTTAGAAAACCTATCAACCACAACAAAAATAGAGTCTCTACCTTCTTTGACCTAGGTAAACCTAAAACAAAGTCCATAGAAATATCTACCCAAGGTTCAGTAGGCACAGGTAATGGTGTATATAGTCCATGCGGTTGTACTCTAGATTTTGCCTTTCTATAAGTAATGCACTGTTCACAAATTCGTTGCACATTTCTTTTCATCTTTGGCCAGTAGAAATGCTCATGCAATACATCCAAGGTTTTTGCAACCCCAAAGTGACCCATTAAACCACCCCCATGTGCTTCACGAACAAGCAATTCACGCAAAGAACTAGCAGGAACACACAATCTATTCTCTTTGAACAAATACCCATCCATCAAATAAAACTTACCAAAAGCCGAATGTCCACATGCATTATAAATCTCAGCAAAGTCAGAATCATTATCATACAATTCCTTCACATATTCAAAACCTAACAATCTAGTATTCATGGTGTGTAAAAGAACATACCTGCGCGAGAGTGCATCGGCTACGATGTTCTCTTTCCCTTGCTTATACTTGATTATGTAAGGAAAAGTTTCAATGAATTCAACCCATTTTGCATGCCTCCTATTCAACTTACCTTGTCCTTTCAAATGTTTCATGGACTTATGATCCGAATGGATTACGAACTCTTTTGGCCACAAGTAATGCTGCCATGTCTCAAGTGCTCTTACCAATGCATATAGTTCTTTATCGTAAGTGGGATGGTTCAAGGTCGCTCCACTTAACTTCTCACTGAAATACGCAATAGATCTCCGATCCTGCATCAAAACAGCACCTATTCCTATTCCAGACGCATCACATTCTATTTCAAATGCTTTCGTAAAGTCAGGTAAAGCCAAAATAGGTGCATAACATAATTTGTCTTTCAAAAAAACAAAAGCCAACTCTTATTCCTCCCCCCATCTAAACCCAACTGACTTTTTAACAACTTCATTCAAGGGCGCAGCTATTGTGCTGAAATCTTTCATAAAACGCCTGTAAAAACTAGCTAACCCATGAAAACTCCTTACCTCACTTACCGATTTGGGTGTAGGCCAATCCCGGATGGCCCTAACTTTCTCCTCATCCATCTCGATACCCTATGCAGTTACAACATAGCCAAGAAACACAATTTTCTCCATGCAAAAGGCATACTTTTTAAGATTAGCATACAATTTCTCACTACGCAACACACTAAGTACATTACGCAAATGATCAAGATGCTCAGTTAAGTTCTTGCTATATATCAAAATGTCATCAAAATACACAAGCACATACTTACCTATGAATGCACGCAACACATGATTCATTAAATGCATAAACATACTAGGTGCATTTGTAAGTCCAAACGACATTACTAACCATTCATACAAACCATGCTTAGTCTTAAATGCTGTTTTCCACTCATCACCTTCTTTCATCCTAATTTGATGGTACCCACTTTTCAAGTCAATTTTAGAGAAAATACAGGATCCATGTAACTCATCTAACATGTCATCAAGCCTAGGAATGGGATGTCTATACTTTACCGTTATGTTGTTGATGGCTCGGCAATCAACACACATCCTCCATGTTCCATCCTTCTTTGGCATAAGTAGCACGGGTACAGCACACGGGCTCATACTCTCACGAATGTAGCTCTTTTCCATCAGCTCATCAACTTGCCTTTGAAGCTCCTTCATCTCCTTGGGATTGCTTCTATAAGCTGGTTGGTTAGGAATTGAAGCTCCGGGTACAAAATCAATCTGATGCTCTATCCCCCTCAATGGTGGTAATCCGTTAGGAGTATCGTCGGGGAACACATCATCAAACTCCTGCAATAAAAAAATAGCAACACTAGGCATAATATGATCAAGATCATTATTATTAAAGTAAGCCTCTTTGTACACAAGTAAAATCATTGGCTTGTTTGTGAAAAATACAGATCTGACCTCACCCTCTCTAGAATAAAAATTGGGTTGTTTCTTTAGTTTTTCCACACAATCCTCATCACACTTACTGACTTTCTTCACTTCTCTTGTCTTACCTCCACTCTCGGCCAAATTTGGGTATTTTTGAGTTATGGTCGAATGGTTTGATTTGTTTGGAGTGTTGGCCGAATATTTGCTTGTGTTTGGATGGGTGGCCGAATGGGTTGTGGTGGTTTGGGTTCTAGCAAAAAAAAGAAGTTTATATTTCATCTTGTTACTATCTCTAATCATATCAGTATATCAAAAAAAAAGGAGAGAGTTTAAGAGGGATTAGTTGAAATTTGAAGGATCGTTCAATTTTGCTGCAGAAACACAACTCTTGGTGAACCATAACCAAACCACCTTGGAATCAATTTAAACTTAATATTCATTCTATTGGGGGTGAGATCGCATCATATGTCAGATTTGGACTTATTCTGATATTGTTTGCTTGAGGTTCTAATTTGAGGTTCAATTCTGCTACAAAAACACTACTATTAGTGAACCATAAGCAAACCAACTTAGAATCAATTGAAACTTCATATTCTATATATTGGGGATGATATAGCACGATGTATTAAATTATGGCTTATTGTGATATCAGCTTCTGGAGGTTTTTAATTGGAGGTTCAATTTTGCCGCAAACTGATCATACAAGGAGTTTGGGTACCTAGAAATAAGAGAACGACCTATAAATTGAGTTTTGGTGTTTTCATAGTATTGTAATACTACATATTAAATTCAACATCATTTGAATATCGGTTTCTTTAGGTTCCTGAATTGGGTCTTGTTTTGTCGTAACATGGTTGTTTGGTGTTATCTTTCAAAACTTGTTTTGTTTCTGTTGATTTTGTTCCTGCCATTATACTATCATCATATTTTGATATTTGGCTGTTGTTTGAGTCATTTTCATCACTTTTGCATTTGTTTGTTTTTTTCGATAAGTTCTGGTCCAAACAAAAGTTAGATTCGTAATCTTGAATCTAAATCAGTGTTCTTCCTATTATAAACTCTATTCTTTTCGTCGTCTTCTTATTTTTTTTCCCATATCTGTGTCATGTATTCACCAAGGGAGAGGGAACATAGGAGGATTGTAGATCAACGATGCGAAAAACTAAGCCATGGTTTGGGGGTTTTAGAATAAGAAGTTGATAAGTGTAGAAGATTATTCTATGATCTTCAAGCTTCATGGGAAAAAGAGGTACAACACGAAAAGGATGAAAGACGAAGGAGAGTCGCTGTGGTTTTCATTTAAAAGTATGTACGCAAGTGGTTAGTACGGCGTGCTTATTTGAAATTCTTGTTAGTTACCACTTCTATATAGTGTTGTTGGAGAAAGGTGTTAGCAATAAGGGGATTTCGAAGGCTTAAACAAGAGGCTACTGAAGTCGCTATTAATCCTATTCAAGATTCAAGGGCGAATCTTCTTGAAGAGTGAGGGAATATACGGTTCAGCCCTATGATACGACCCAAGTAAGGTCAGATTCAGATTTCGGCGTAAAAAGCGCAACAGTCCAGGTTTACGGCAACAATCATAAGTCTCAATCCAACTGTTGGATCGAGCTAATATTTTATGTGGACTCTCCAGACATGTTTTACTACCTTGGGTTAAAAATTTAGGTCAATCGGATTTCGGGAAGGAACTGCAATACTGGTCAGCAGAGGCTACACGGATTTTGTTATTTACTTCCATTTGACTTGTGGACTTCCTATTTGGTTAGGATTCTTTTCCTACAAGGATGTGACAACTGGTTTTGGGAATTTCCTAGTTCCACAAGGATCTTTAATGAGCTGCAATATAATCTACAAGTGTGGCAGTGATTCATTAATGTTTCAGAATCCTTTTCTTATAAGGATTCCTTATTCATCCTAGCTACACAAGGAAAGAAGGGCTGGTGGCATTTTTATTATT